>JXCR01076667.1:8448-135263 GCA_002079205.1 Phalaenopsis hybrid cultivar
GCTAGAAATTTGAGTTCAGGGTTGTGAGTGATTGTGAGTGCAGATAAGTGTAGTGAGTTCCTTAGCTCCAGACCAACACCCAAGGTTAACCCTAAGGTCCAGCAATCCTAAGCGTGACTCATCCTGAGTTTTCCCCACAGTGACCCCACCTACTAAGTACATAGAGGTTGGGAGCAATATGTGGAACTCCAGGTTGAGTAAAGAAGAGGGTAGAATTTCTAATGGCGAGGGTTCCAAGTCTAGTTTTCTAGGAATAGTCAACAAGAAAAGTCCTATTGCTAGACCCTAGGCTAATAAAGAGAAAAAAATGAAACCTCAACCAAAAATGAGGTCAACATAACTGTAGAGTTACAGAAGTAACTTCTCCTAATCCTAATCTGTTAAAAATTGATAGAGGCGTAAGATTAATGTTGGCTCCCAAATCACATAAAGCTCTTCCATAAAATTTTTTACCAATAGCACATGGTATAGTGAGACTGTCAGAATCTTTTAATTTTTCAGGAAGCTTTTTCTGAAAAATTGCACTACACTCTTCGTTAAATACAACAGTTTCATTATCCGTGAACTTCCTTTTCTTGTTCAGAATATCTTTCATAAATTTCACATAATTGGGCATTTGCTCTAAAGCTTCTATGAAGGGAATATTTACTGTTAACTTCTTAAGAATTTCTAAAAATTTGGAAAATTGTTTATTCTGTTTGTGTTGCTTCAATCTTTGAGGAAACGGTGGTGGAGGTTTTTTCATAGTAATTTTCATTAGTGTAAATGGATACTCTAAATCTGGGTACTCATGATCCTTTTTCTTTTTCGATATCCACTTTCTCTATTTCAATTTCTGTTTCTTTTTGCACCCTTATTTCCAATTCTTTTCCACTTCATAACTGTATCGCTTTGAATTGTTCTTTTCCTTGATCTTTAGAATTTGGTTCCACAATACTAGGAAAAGTTCCTAATGTTAGGTTACTAAGTGCAGTAGGGATACGTCCCAATTGGTTTTCAATATTCTTAATAACAATTCCTTGATTTTGTAATAGATTTCCTTGAATTTGTAATTGATTTCCTTGATTCTGCAATTGCTGACCCATGTTCAATATCAGCTCTTCCATAGAAACTTCTTTTCCTTAATTTGAGTGTTACTGTTAAATCCTGGAGGAAAAAAAGGTTTATAGTTAACATTTCCTTGGTTGGATGAATTTCCTAATGGGTTCATTGGGTTGTTTGCCCATTGTTAATTTGTAGAAGAATTATTATTCCAATTAAAATTTGGATGATTCTTCCAACCTGGGTTATAATAGTTTGAATAAGGGTTGTTGGGTCTATTAATAGCATTTAAAGTTTCATATGAAGGTTGAACATCCACAAATTGCCCAGATTAATTTTCTTCCACCATAGGAGGTGTTGGAGAATAATTCATCCCATAGTGACCTAATTTCTTTGATATTGCAGCAATCCGCGAAGCTAACATAGATATTGCATCAAAATCATGGATACTAGCTACTCTTTTAGGATTTACCCGTTCAGAGGGTCATTGAAAATTGTTGGTAGTCATCTCTTCTATTAATGAATAAGCCTCATCAAATGGTTTTGATATTAACGATCCACCAGCGGCAACATCTATAATCGATCTAAGAGATCTCACTAATCCATTATAAAAAGTTTGAATTATCAACCAAATATCTATAATCGATCTAAGTGATCCCACTAATCCATTATAAAAAGTTTGAATTATCAACCAATCTATAATCGATCTAAGAGATCCACTAATCCATTGTAAAAAGTTTAAATTATCAACCAATCTGGGACAAATGATGAGGGCACTTCCTAAAAAGATCTTTAAATCTTTCCCAAGCTTCATATATCGACTCTCGAATGATGAGGGCATTTAAGAAGATCTTTAAATCTCTCCTAAGCTTCATATATTAACTCTCCATCAATCTGACAGAACGATGTATATTTAAATCTCTCCCAAGCTTCATATATTGACTCTCCATCAATCTGACAAAATGATGTTATCTTAAATCTCTCCCAAGCTTGTATTCTGACTCTCTATCAATTTGACAGAACGATGTTATGTCATTTCTAAGTTTAGCAGTTTTGGATGGATGGAAAATTTTGGATAGAATGTTCTATGACAGTTCTCCCCAAGTTCTAATAGATCTTGGTGCTAACGATTTAACCACATCTTAGCCTTATCCCTCAGTGAAAAAGAAAAAAATTTAAGTCTAACAGCCTCGTTTGAGACTCTGTCATATTTAAAAGTAGCACACCGTTCTAAAAAACTAGCGAGGTGTAAGTTCAAATCTTCATTTGGTGTAACCCTAAATTGATTATTTTGTACCATTTGGATAATAACAGGTTTAAGCTCAAATGAAGTAACAGCTACATCAGAATTTTGGATAGATAAGTGAATTTCATCTGCTGTAGGATTTGCATAATCTCTTAGGTGTCTAGGTTGGTCTTCATTCTCTATTTCTTGATTGTTCATGTTGTTTTCCATTGTATCTAAATTTCTAGGTTCTCTTCTTAATCTTCTAATCCTTCTAACAGTGTGTTCTAATTATGAATTATAGGGTATAAGATTCTCAGGTCCAAATTTACGCATACAATTTGAAATCAGTACACAATAATATAATTAACTAAATATAAAAATAAGTTGCAATTCAAGTAAAAAATTTTCTAATAATCCTAATTTGTCCGTTACTCTAATTGTGATTTTACTCACTCACTCCGCGACAACGGTGCCAAACACTTGGTCGTCGACTTTATATATGCTTAAAAATATAAGATAAATATGAACGTAATAAATATTCAATAATTGTAAAGTCANGTCTGTAAGAAAATTTTAGCACCTTGTTTAACGGCCATGGAGGTGGCCTTTTATAAAAATAGGGTTATGGTGGCTGTCGTGGCCAATCAAGAGGTGTAATGTGGTGCTTAGGTGGAGAGGAGCTCCATAGTTTGATTTGGATGAGCTGGCTTCTAGGTTTGATTTGGGTGAGGTGCCATGGGAGTGGCTCTCGATTTTGGGCTTTTCCGGCCACTAGGCTGGCCGGCCGGCCAGGGGGAGGTGGCTAGGAGCTCAGGGAACCCAGAGGAATCCATCACAGCAATTTAATGCAAATGTGCTCGGATTTGGCAAAGATATCTTAAGCATGTGCATTTTTTGAAATAAGATCCCTTAATTTAGGGGACCTTTGGTCCATGGCTTAATTTAGGTGATTTCATGGTGTTTGGACTGGTCACTAAGTCGATCCCTTAATTTGGGTGACCTTTGGTTCATGGCTTGAATGGCTTGATTTAGGTGGTTTCATGGTGTTTGTACTGGTCACTAGGTCCAACTAATGGCTGTGGTGGAGTTAATTTAGGTGATTTCATGGTATTTGGACTGGTCACTAAGTCCAACTAATGGCTGTGGTGGAGTTAATTTGGTGATAGACTGGTCACTAAGTCCAACTAATGGCTGTGGTGGAGTTAATTTGGTGACTTTAGGGTGGTTGGTCACATTTAGTGTATGGGTCCAAGTGGGTGCAAATGATCAAAACTTGGGTTTGGGATAGGTTATCCATGTCAATTGGCTCAATTGATTGTTGAATTTGATGTATATGGTCACAAGGAACAACTTTGGTGAAGGATGCAAATGCTTTTGAGCTCAATTGGAGGGTCAATTTGAGGGAATTTTGAACTTTAATCAATTTGGTCATGTTGGGCTAGGCTTGGGTCTAGCTTGGGTTAGCCTTGGGCTAAGTCCAAATTGATTGTTGTAAATGGTCAATATGGACCTCATAAAGAATTTTCAACATGAATTAGATGCCAATTTGGATGTTAAGGCAATCAATTGGGTGAAATTTAGGGACTTAGCCAATTTGGGGCTAAATTTGGGAATTTTGGATTTAGGCCAAAATCAAATGGATTTGAGGCTTCACCAAGGTCAATTGATGGTTGAGTTTGATCTATAAGAATGTTATAAAGATTTTTCAACATTAATTGAGGCCAATTGACTAGGCTATGGGTTCATATTGGTGAGATTAAGTCATATGGTCGAAACCAAATCAAAATTGGGCTCAAATCATGGACCAATTGAGCTTGGATTTGGTTTAGTTTGGTCATAAAAAAAGTTAATTTGAGTTTGGGATTGTAATTGGGGTCAATTGAGATCAAATTGATGGACATTTGAGTTGAGGTTTGAGTTTGGTATTGGAATTGAGGTCAATTGAGATCAAATTTGTGGACATTTGAGTTGGATTTGGGGAAATTTTGATCTTTAAAGAGCAATTTGGGGGTTTTGGTCAAAGATGGTTAAATTGGCCAAATTGGGTCATATGGTAGTTGTGAGAAATAAAATTGGGAATATTAGGGGTTTATTGATTTTCTGGGAATTTTTGGAATTTTTGGGATTTTGAGCTATGGAGGGGTATTTTGGTAATTTGGGGTGCCAATCATCACCAATAAGCCATGGACCAAAGGAAACCCCATTTTTGGTCCTCTACATAGTGGTCTTAGCTAAACCACAGCCCCAGGGCAAGTAGATTTAGGGGACCATCTACATGAGTATCCCAAAAGATCAAGGGATCTAGGCTAGAAATTTGAGTTCAGGGTTGTGAGTGATTGTGAGTGCAGATAAGTGTAGTGAGTTCCTTAGCTCCAGACCAACACCCAAGGTTAACCCTAAGGTCCAGCAATCCTAAGCGTGACTCATCCTGAGTTTTCCCCACAGTGACCCCACCTACTAAGTACATAGAGGTTGGGAGCAATATGTGGAACTCCAGGTTGAGTAAAGAAGAGGGTAGAATTTCTAATGGTGAGGGTTCCAAGTCTAGTTTTCTAGGAATAGTCAACAAGAAAAGTCCTATTGCTAGACCCTAGGCTAATAAAGAGAAAAAAATGAAACCTCAACCAAAAATGAGGTCAACATAACTGTAGAGTTACAGAAGTAACTTCTCCTAATCCTAATCTGTTAAAAATTGATAGAGGCGTAAGATTAATGTTGGCTCCCAAATCACATAAAGCTCTTCCATAAAATTTTTTACCAATAGCACATGGTATAGTGAGACTGTCAGAATCTTTTAATTTTTCAGGAAGCTTTTTCTGAAAAATTGCACTACACTCTTCGTTAAATACAACAGTTTCATTATCCGTGAACTTCCTTTTCTTGTTCAGAATATCTTTCATAAATTTCACATAATTGGGNCCTGAATTAATTATTTTGTACCATTTGGATAATAACATGTTTAAGCTCAAATGAATTAGCAGCTACATCAGGATTTTAGATAGAATAAGTGAATTTCATCTGCTGTAGGACTTGCATAATCTCTTAGGGGACTAGGTTGGTGTTCATTCTCTATTCCTTGATAATAGCAAGTTTAAGCTCAAATGAATTAGCAGCTACATCAGGATTTTGGATAGATAAGTGAATTTCATCTGCTGCAAGATTTGCATAATCTCTTAGGGGTCTAGGTTGGTGTTCATTCTTTATTCCTGGATTGTTCAGGCACAAATGAATTAGCAGCTACATCAGGATTTTGGATAGATAAGTGAATTTCATCTGCTGTAGGATAAATGAATTAGCAGCTACATCAGGATTTTGGATAGATAAGTGAATTTCATCTGCTGTAGAATTAGGTTTAAGCTCAAATGAATTAGTAGCTACATCAGGATTTTGGATAGATAAGTGAATCTCATCTGCTGTAGGATTTGCATAATCTCCGGGTCTAGGTTGGTCTTCATTCTCTATTTCTTAATTGTTCATGTTGTTTTCCATTGTATCTAAATTTCTAGGTTCTCTTCTTAATCTTCTAATCCTTCTAACAGTGCGTTCTAATTATGAATCATGGGGTATAAGATTTTCAGGTCCAAATTTACGCATACAATTTGAAATCAGTACACAATAATATAATGGTATAAGATTTTCATATCCAAATTTACGCATACAATTTGAAATCAGTACACAGTAAAACAATTAACTAAATATGAAAATAAGTTGCAATTCAAGTAAAAATTATTTCTAATAATCCTAATTTGTCTGTTACTCTAATTGTGATTTTACTCACTCACTCCCCGGCAACGGTGCCAACCACTTGGCCGTCGACTTTATATATGCTTAAAAATATAAGATAAATATGAACGTAATAAATATTCAATAATTGTAAAGTCANTCTCTAAAATCTCCAATTCTATGCCCGATAATATTATTTCCCTATTTATTTGCACCCAACTTCCAAGGGCTTTGACCTCCCTGAATCTTGGATGTAATCTTCACTTTAGTTGTAAAACTCAACATATTTTCACAAATCAATTGGCCAGATTAAAAGTAAATTAAGATTGAAGTGAAAGATCATCACAATTTCTTAAACATTTTCATGGCTTCACCAATTCAAATCACCAATTCACAAATCTCGAGACAAAGAAAAAGACAGAGAAAACTACTCAGATCTCAAGGGGAAAACACAACAAAACTCGGAATTCATTTATAAAATCAAATTCATACAAACTACAACAAGTAAATAACTTATCTCTAATTTCTCTCCAAGAACACTCCTCNATACGGAGCTCTCACGCTCCCCTTGCCTGAGGGCTAACATCTACACTTCAGCACCCAAACGATAGGACAAAATTGCGGATTTTATTCTGTCTCTCTAAAATCTCCAATTCTACGCCCGATAATATTATTTCCCTATTTATTTGCACTCAACTTCCAAGGGGTTTGACCTCCCTGAATCTTGGATGTAATCTTCACTTTAGTTGTAAAACTCAACATATTTTAAAACCTCCCTCAATCTTGGATGTAATCTTCACTTTAGTTGTAAAACTCAACATATTTTAACAAATAATTGGTCAAATTGAAAGCAAATTAAGATCAAAGTGAAAAGATCATCACAATTTCTTAAACATTATTGGCCAGATTGAAGGTAAATTAAGATCAAAGTGAAAAGATCATCACAACTTCTTTAACATTTATGACCAGATTGAAAATAAATTAAGATCAAAGTGAAAAGATCATCACAATTTCTTAAACATTTTTTTGACCTCCATGAATCTTAGATGTAATCTTCACTTTAGTTGTAAAACTCAACATATTTTAACAAATCAATTGGAATCTTGGATGTAATCTTCACTTTAGTTGTAAAACTCAACATATTTTAACAAATCAATTGGACAGATTGAAAGTAAATTCACTTTAGTTGTAAAACTCAACATATTTTAACAAATCAATTGGGCAGATTTGAAAGTAAATTAAGATCGAAGTGAAAAGATCATCACAATTTCTCAAACATTTTCATGGCTTCATGTAAATTAAGATCGAAGTGAAAAGATCATCATAATTTTTTTAAAATTTTCATGGCTCCAATAAATTAAGATTGAAGTGAAAAGATCATCACAATTTCTTTAACATTTTCATGGCTTCACCAATTCAAATTACCAAAAACATTTTCATGGTTTTGCCAATTATTCACTTTAGTTGTAAAACTCAACATATTTTAACAAATCAATTGGGCCAGATTGAAAGTAGAAGATCGAAGTGAAATGATCATGACAATTTCTTAAATATTTTCACGGCTTCACCAATTCAAATCACCATTTCACAAATCTCGAGACAAAGAGAAAGACAGAGAAAACTACTCAGATCTCAAGGGAAAAACACAACAAAACTCAAAATTCATATATAAAATCAAATTCATACAAACTACAACAAGTAAATAACTTATCTCTAATTTCTATCCAAGAACACTCCTCGAAGTTCCTCTGAATCTCTTCATTTCTTTACAACACACAGAATTACTCTTCAAAGTAGCAAGGAGGAAGAAATCTTTCACTTTCCCTCCACTCGTACATTCTCTTGAAGAATTCCTCACAGTTTTTACACTCTAACAAACATTAATGGAACCTTTCTAACCTCCAAAAAATCTAGACTCTCTTCCAACCCCCTTAATTTTCGGCCAAAATCTTCTTTTAAAGTTGTGGATGAGCTTTCCCAAGGGTTGCCTAAGCATCCCTTCAAAATTTGGAACTCATCCACAACTTAATAGCCGAGCTCGCCATCAGTGGCCTCGAGGGCGCCGTCAGCGGACTTCTGGAGAATTTTGTCTTGTAACCTCGGGAAAAACTCACCGGCGGCGGCGTCGATGGCGCCGTCGGCGCCCTTAGTTTAAATCTCCACATTTTGGTCCTTCTCGCTCCAAATTTTCTCTTTTTTGCATATCTTTGCTCCATTAACCCTAATTCATCATTTCTGCAACAAAACATCAAAAATATATTTCTTTAAAGTGCAATATCATTAAAAATAGTATAAAATTGATATGAANAAGTAGGCATAATAGCCGAGCTCGCCATCGGTGGCCTCGAGGGCGCCGTCGGCGGACTTCTGGAGAATTTTGTCTTGTAACCTCGGGAAAAACTCGCCGTCAGCGGCGTCGGTGGCGTCGTCGACACCCTTAGTTTAAATCTCCACATTTTGGTCCTTCTAGCTCCAAATTTGCTCTTTTTTACATATTTTTGCTCCATTGACTCTAATTCATCATTCCTGCAATAAAACATAAAAAATACCTTTCTTTAAAGTGCAATATCATTAAAAATAGTATAAAATAAACATGAAAATCTCAACATATTTTCCTTTGGTCAGTTAGAACAAGCATATTGAGCATCCAAAATGACCTCACATGGCTCTTATTGGTTTGGTATGGCTTCATGGCTTGTTGGCTCATTTTGGCCCAAAATCACCAAATTACCAAAATACCCCTNTGATATGAAAATCTCAAAATATTTTCCTTTGGTCAGTTAGAACAAGCATATTGAGTATCCAAAATGATTCCTCACATGGCTCTTATTGGTTTGGTATGGCTTCATGGCTTGTTGGCCCATTTTGGCCCAAAATCACCAAATTACCAAAATACCCCTACAACCCTAATTTTTGCCAAAAATCTCGAAATTATCCAAAACACCAAAATTTGTCCTAATATCATCTCAAAACCCTCAACATTACCTAAATTGACCAACATTCATCAAAATTATCAAATTTCCAAAATACACCCAAAAATTACCAAAATTACCAAAATGCCCCCCATGACCTAAAAATTCCAAAAATTCCCAAATATTCCAAAGCTTCTTTGAGACCTCTTAAGCTTAACCTAACCATCTTTAGCCACCCAAATCCAATGTTCGAGCTCAATTTTTTAGCTCAATTCCTAGGTCGAAATAGGACACTCCTCAAATGTCCATAAAATTCAAATTAATTGCACCCACACCATCCCCACAGCAAGAGAAGAAGATACCCCACAAAAGCCCCATCACCAGAGCACCCTAAGGTGGACTTTGATCAACCCCCTAATTCGGCCTTGGTCGAANGAATTTCCAAAATACCCCAAAAAATTACCAAAATTACCAAAATGCCCCCCATGACCTAAAAATTTCAAAAATTCCCAAATATTCCAAAGCTTCTTTGAGACCTCTTGAGCTTAACAAAACCATCTTTAGCCACCCAAATCCACAGTTCGAGCTCAATTTTTTAGCTCAATTCCTAGGTCGAAATAGGACACTCCTCAAATGTCCATAAAATTCAAATTAATTGCACCCACACCATCCCCACAGCAAGAGAAGAAAATCCCCCACAAAAGCCCTATCACCAGAGCACCCTAAGGTGGACTTTGATCAACCCCCTAATTCAGCCTTAGTCGAAATCATATCTAGGTGATTCACCATGACTTGAGGCTCCATCCCTAGGCTCTTGGGACCCCCACGAAGCTTCCACAAGCATCCAATTGAGGCTTCCCCTCTTGGACCAAGGTATTGAAAGTTAACCCTAAATCAAGCTTCATTTGATTCTCCACGTGCATAGAGTTGATTTAAGTATCGATCAACTGTATAGATTTGTTTTCCTAGTCAAGAAGAGCAATTTAAAAAAAAACCGCACTTGATTTGGTTAAGAATCAAGTGCGATATTAGCGTTTGAAAATGGACGGTTCTCAGGTTGGCTTTCTTGGGGACGATTACCACGAGTCGTTTGATCTTCCATGTATTGCTTGGATGGTCCTGATCGCGCCAAACTGAACCGCAGTTCAAAAAGAGTGCGCTGACTCAGATGGCGGTGCCCAATCCCGCGGCAACACGAATCTCCTCGACGCGTACGAGGATGACACGGATAAGTAGGAAATTAGGTGCTTTTTTCTATTTATTTAATTTCCAGAACTTCAAAAATGCATAAATTTATGTAGAAAAATCATAAAAGTAAAATAAAAATATATTGTTGTTCAGTGAAGAGAGGAGAATAATGTGAANCACCATGGTATTGAAAGTTAACTCTAAATCATGCTTCATTTGATTCTCCATATGCATAGAGTTGATTTAAGTATCGATCAACTGTATAGATTTTTTTTCCTAGTCAAGAAGAGCAATTTTAAAAAAAACCGCACATGATTTGGTTAAGAATCGAGTACGATATTAGCGTTTGAAAATGGACGGTTCTCAGGTTGGCTTTCTTGGGGACGATGACCACGAGCCATCTGATCTTCCATGTATTGCTTGGACTGTCCTAATCGCGCCAAACGGTACCGCGGTTCAAAAAGAGTGGGCTGACTCAAATGGCGGTGCCCAATCCCGCGGCAACACGATTCTCCTCGACGCGTACGAGGATGACACTGATAAGTAGGAAATTAGGTGCTTTTTTCTATTTATTTAATTTCTAGAACTTCAAAAATGCATAACTTTATGTAGAAAAATCATAAAAGTAAAATAAAAATATATTGTTGTTCAGTGAAGAGAGGAGAATAATGTGAAAACATTTTCAAGTTTATTTAATGCATGTATTATTTTTAATTAATTAAAAAGTGTTTTTNCAAAACTTGTTTTTGTTGGTTAACTGTGCTTAGAGGACCCTAGAAAAATATAAGCTTGATGTAACTCATTAAAAATAACCTAAATTATCACCAAGCCTAAAAAATAAAATAAAATTAATTTGAAGTGATTATGAATGTGAATGGTATAAAAACTATTCCACACTATAATTTAATATCAGGGGAGCTCCCCATAAAAATTTCAAGTCAATTGGAGTTAATTTGGTCACCTAAATATATTAATTAAGTGAAGTGTCATTTTTTTCATTAAAATAATTATAATAATTAAAATATAATTTCAAAAATTACCAAAATTAGTTTTTGTAGCTCCTTATAAATAGAGGAACCTAAGAAAAATAAAATTCAAATAAAAATAAACACTTTATTTTTTATCTAATTTTAAGCTTTTAAATAATTAAAAAATCAATTAAAAATCATAAAAATCACAAAGTTGTAAAAATGGACAAAAATGTCACATTTGGCTTCTTGNAAGTGTTTTTATCATTTTGATTATCCATTTGCATAGACTTTTCACCGTGACTTGATATTTAGGGCTTTAATTCTACATGTTATTAGGATTCTTTTCATGATTTTTCCAAGGTCATAAAAGATCCCTAAGCATAGATATCTAATTTTCAAGTTAATGGTCCCTATTTTGGTTTTAAAATTATAATAATTAAAAAACTCATCGGAAAAATATAAAACTCATTTTTGTTAGTTCACTGTGCTTAGAGTAGCCTAGAAAAATATAAGCTTAATGTAACTCATTAAAAATAACCTAAATTATCACCAAGCCTAAAAAATAAAATAAAATTCATTTGAAGTGATTATGAATGTGAATGGTATAAAAACTATTCCACACTATAATTTAACATCAGGGGAGCTCCCCATAAAAATTTCAAGTCAATTGGAGTTAATTTGGTCACGTAAATATATTAATTAAGTGAAGTGTCATTTTTGGCATTAAAATAATTATAATAATTAAAATATAATTTAAAAAATTACCAAAATTTGTTTTTGTAGCTCCTTATAAATAGAGGAACCTAAGAAAAATGAAATTCAAATAAAAATAACCACTTCATTTTTTAGCTAATTTTAAGCCTTTAAATATTAAAAAAATCAATTAAAAATCATAAAAATCACAAAGTTGTAAAAATGGACAAAAATGTCACATTTGGCTTCTTGATCACTTAAAACCAATTAAAATTTTTTTTCCAATGTTCTAAGTCAAGATATTCATTTTAAAAGGCTTAAAAATGGATTTTCCCTAATTTTTCACTAAAATAATTCTAATAATTAAATTATAAATCAAAAAAATATGAAATTTATTTCTTTGGGTTTCCTGGACTTATGGTGATTTAATAAAAATATAAAATCTAATTTTCTATCTAAATGTTATTTTATATTTAATTAATACTAAAAAAAATAAAAAATTTTAATAATTAAATTAAACCACTAAAAATTATGAAAATTGGTAGAAGTGGTCATCTGTCCTAGGTGAACGTCCAATAATTTTCTTAAGGACATATGTTTTATTTTGGTTGTTTTATTAAATTTTCATTAAAAATCCCCATTTTTCATTAAAAACAATTTAAAAAATTAATTAAACTTGGAAAAATCACATTTTCTTCTCTGATGTTTTAATTAACCCATGAGTGAGGTAACATAAAAATTTCAAGTCATTTGAGTCTAATTTAATGAATTATAGGGTTTTCAGGCCTTAGAGGCAAAAGCATAATTTTGGAATTTAGAGCTTAATTAATATCTAGGCTAATCAAATAGGCNTAATTCTAATAATTAAATTATAAATCACAAAAATATGAAATTTATTTCTTTGGGTTTCCTGGACTTATGGTGATTTAATAAAAATATTAAATCTAATTTTCTATCTAAATGTTATTTTATATTTATTTAATACTCAAAAAAACAAATAATTTTAATAATTAAATTAAACCACTTAAAATTATGAAAATTGGTACAAGTGGTCATCTGTCCTAGGTGAACGTCCAATAATTTTCTTAAGGACATATGTTTTATTTTGGTTGTTTTATTAAATTTTCATTAAAAATCCCCATTTTGCATTAAAAATAATTTAAAAAAATTAATTAAACTTGGAAAAATCACATTTTCTCCTCTGATGTTTTAATTAACCCATGAGTGAGGTAACATAAAATTTTCAAGTCATTTGAGTCTAATTTAATGAATTATAGGGTGTTCAGGCCTTAGAGGCAAAATCATAACTTTGGAATTTAGAGCTTAATTAATATCTAGGCTAATCAAATAGGCTAAATGGGCAACAAGTGATCTTAAAATAACATGTCTTAATGATTGAAACATAAAAGGTATAAGTGGTAGAAACCAACTTCACTTTGAATCTCATAAAGGATAAATTTATAATTTTTCAAATTAATGAAATTTGGACGAATAATTAAATAGGAATTTAATTTTAAGATTAATTTTCAGATTATAGTGAGGGGTTTAATTTTAAGATTATAACTCACTAATTTTAACCCTCAACTAATGGTTTTTGAGATAATTTATAATTCATGATAAGGATTGAGGATATAAATATTAAAAATCCTTCTTTTTTAATCATAAACCTATCCATTAATTCTCAAGGGCTTAATAGTGAACTAGGCTTAATCAAATTTTTTTTTAAAGAGGTTTAGAGAATCAACCATGATTACTTTAAAACCTTTCAAAAACACTACAAGCCCATTCTTTAAAAATCAAATTAACAAAATTCCTTAATTAAGTCAAGTTGCCCCCAAAAGGTCTTTACCTATATAACTCATAAATGAGATATCAAGTCATGATTACCCCACTTAAGAGATAATCAAAACATCATGATTCACTAAGCATAAGGGTATTAATTGGATGAGCTATATAGTAAACATAATAAGACCAAAACAAACTCAAGATAATTCTAAGGACTATGAAATGTTATTACCCGAAACTTCTTCATAATCTTTTAGAAATCTTGTAGGACATCTGGACTTATTATGATTTGCTTAATGGAATCATCATCAAAATTTAAACCCATTAAGTTATCACATAGGATTTGGTAGACACACCTTAAATTTGTATTTTCCCCTTGTAAGCATACTTTAATTCCTGCAAAAAATATATCTACATATATGTGCTTTGCAAGTACTAACTTTTCAGGTGGAGGAACAAGAAGACTCGCCGGGTACACTTTTACAGTTTACAGTGCTTCCTTTACTCGTACTTTCTACACTGTACTTCTATGCTTACGAACTTGCCTGCTAAACAACTATGTCACCCTGCATGAAAACCAAAACAGCTAGAATAGCTAAAAAACTAAAACCAAAACCAAATTAAAACTGACCAAGATAAAATTCATTGCCAAAACATTCAAAATGTAAGACAACTCAAAATTTAATCACAAACATCACAAACAACAATTGCAACTAAATTAAGATGTGTCGGCGCTATTTTTGGTGTGGGGTTTGCCCGTAAGAAGCTGTCGGTCATCGGAATTGAAACCCCGTTGCNTTTAAAAATCCTTCTTTTTTAATCATAAACCTATCCATTAAGTCTCAAGGGCTTAGTAGTGAATCAGGCTTAAACAAATGTTTAAAGAGGTTTAGAGAATCAACCATGATTACTTTATAACCTTTCAAAAACACTACAAGCCCATTCTTTAAAAATTCAAATTAACTAAATTCCTTAATTAAGTCAAGTTGCCCCCAAAAGGTCTTTACCTATATAACTCATAAATGAGATATCAAGTGATGATTACCCCATTTAAGAGATAATCAAAACATCATGATTCACTAAGCATAAGGGTATTAATTGGATGAACTATATAGTAAACATAATAAGACCAAAACAAACTCAAGTTAATTCTAAGTACTATGAAATGTTATTACCCGAAACTTCTTCATAATCTGTTAGAAATCTTGTAGGACATCTGGACTTATTATGATTTGCTTAATGGAATCATCCTCAAAATTTAAACCCATTAAGTTATCACATAGGATCTAGTAGACACACCTTAAATTTGTATTTTCTACTTCCCTTGTAAGCATACTTTAATTCCTGCAAAAAATATATCTACATATATGTGCTTTGCATGTACTAACTTTTCAGGTGGAGGAACAAGAAGACTCGCTGGGTACACTTTTACAGTTTACAATGCTTTCTTTTCTCGTACTTTCTACACTGTACTTTTATGCTTACAAACTTGCATGCTAAACAACTATGTCACCCTGCATGAAAGCCAAAACAACTAGAATAGCCAAAAAACTAAAACCAAAACCAAATTAAAACTGACCAAGATAAAATTCACCGCCAAAACATTCAAAATATAAGACAACTCAAAATTTAATCACAAACATCACAAACAACAATTGCAACTAAATTAAGACGTCTCTATCAGATGATCGGGAATCCCTCAGAGGAGCTAACCTACGGTTGTTAATGAGACTTCCCACGGTCAAGATGAAAGTATGGAACTCGTTAAGTTGAGTTTGGTAAATTTATTTGGACTAAGTGTATCCAATAGAAAATAGTGGTACCAGAATGAGGGAACCATAGGATCCTAACCAGTGTCGCTCTAATCTACTTTAACATGCACATAACATTTAAAGAACTACAACCATAAGGACGTCTGATTTGACATCATAACTTGACACACTAGAAAAATTAAACTCGTCACGACAAAGAGCTTGGAGCTAGCACTATTTTCGGGCCAGTTGTGGCAACATAGGAGGTAATGAAGCCTTACTCTTTCGATAGTTTATCAGCAGCCTATCAGGGATTGCTTTTGATTGGTATGTCAAACTACCTAACGGATCAGCTAAGATGTTTGCCAAATTAGAGCAGTTGTTCGTAAAGAGATTTGCTGAAGCAAAACATCATGTTTCTATTGGGGATCTTGTAGTGGAGAAGCAAAGACCCAACAAAACTCTAGTGGATTACATCTTGAGGTGGAGAAACCTTAGCATGAAATGTGAGCCTCAACTGCAGGAATAACATGCGATTGAGATTCTACTCAAGAGCATACAAGGGCCAGTAGCTTTCATGCTCAAGGGACTCACCATCAAGTCCTTCGAGAAGCTGTTAAGTAAAGCTAGCAGTTTACTAGAGGAAGCTAAACATATGGATTCTCAAAAGAAAATAGAGAAATTTAGGACAACCAGAGCATTTGAGAAGAGGTATGGGATAGTTGCAACAGTCGATAAAGGAAAGCAACCAATGAAAATACAAGTAGAGCATTCTCACTAAATTTCTCAACAACTGTTACAGTGTGCTCAACAGCAAGTACAGCAGTATGGACAGTCCAGCCAACAGCCATACCATGGAGGATCGAACCAGATGAAAGGTAGAACAGGTCTGACTCTTTCAGAGTGAAGGAGATAACAATATTCCTTCAAAGAAGAGGTTGTGTCAAAGATGTTCAAAAACTTGATGAAGAAGCTAGAATTTAGGTTGCTAGAACCAAAGAAGCCCGAAGAGGTCGATAAGAAAGATACTCCCAATTTTTGTCTCTACCATAGAATGTTGTGGCATACAATAGAAGGTTGCTTCATCTTCAAAGATTTCGAGAGGAACTATAAAGAAGGAAACATAACGATCCCGAAGGAATATTTGAAAGAGCCAGATAAAGGTTCTGTGAATATGATTTTGGACAAGCCCATCATTATGATAGATCCATATGCAAATAAAGATGGATGGAGCACAATTTGGAACAAGTCATCCAAGAAAATACTGGATCAGATTCAGACTTCTTCAGCTTAAGCAGTCGTTTAGAGTCTACAATCTGCTCAGCCTAAGTTGAAAATTTCTCCAAAGAAGTCATCGCAACCGAAAGAGAAGGAAAAGAGTGACGTTGTTAAGACTGATAGCATGGGGGGGTAGGATAGGGGCTGCCTCTGTTAGATTGGTTATCTAAGATTTGAGGAAGAAAATCCTTGAACCCCTGACCATGTATGATTATCTTTTTGCCCCACTAGGGTATTATGAATATAATGATTATGATTTCAGGTATGTTTTGGTTGTCTCTAATGATAACGTAACTGACTTTGTTCATTCTAACTGCGATCTTAATTCCCAAACAGATCCTCAAATTGTACTCGAGTCTGATAATCCGTCAATGAGAATGAAGAAGACATCAATAATACCGGTTACGATAGCACCAGAAGTGAGGAGCCAGTCCTCGAGTGCCATGGTACACCACTTACCATCAACTTGGCTCTCTCCAATGAAGAAAGTATCAGAACCTTTTCCTACAACATCTCAGAAAGAAGAAACTTAAGAGGTAAATCTAAGGAGTGAGAAAGTATTACCCTCGAGGTCAACTCCAGTAGATAAAGGAAAACAGATAGTAACTCAAGAAGAGCTACCTCCACCTTTGCCAGTGGAAGAGCCACATAATCAAGTGAAAATCAGAGGGTTATACAAAGTTGATTATAACGTGCTAGCTCATCTTAAGAGGTTGCAGGCCAAATTAAGCATTTTTGACGCTTTAATCCTATCAAAGGAGATGAGAGAATCTCTGGTTACAGCTTTGCTTGACCCAGAGATTTGCTTAGCTCAGTTGGCCAGCACATCATCAGATGAAGTTTGTTTATTAAAAGACACACTGTGATAACCTTCACGGATGAAGACTTGTTGCTTGGTACTACCGACCATAACCAACCGCTCTACATCTCCGTCAACATCAGTAAATTTGTATTTTCCAGAGTCTTGGTAGACCGGGAGCATAACTCAACTTAATGAGTCTATAGGCGTTAGCATATTTGGACATTGAATATCAAGAGCTTACATTCGATAAAATGATGTCAAGGGAGAAAGAGCCCTTGGATCGATTACATTGTTAATGAAAGCTGGGGAACTAGTAACAATTACAAAATTCCATATTATCGATGTAGAGACTTTTTTCAATGCTCTACTTGGATGACCATGGATTCACAAGCATAATATGGTTTTGTCATCATTACATTAATGCATCAAATATTTCAAAGAAGGACAAGAACATTGTATTAAAGGAGATTTACAACCGTTTTCAGTACATGAAATAGGCATTCTTGAAGACGCCGCCTACTATGCACCTCTAAAGTAGACGATCTTTTCTCGTGAAGTTGTATCAAATGAAGTGCAAGTTTCAGAAGGATCACAAAGAGGAGGTCATTCAACTCCACTGCAACAATCTACTATCGTCTCTTCACAACGAGGTAGTAAACATTTTTTTAGCCCATATACCCGAGATCGAGGCCACGAACATGGGCGCGGAACAACCAATACGATTGTTGAATGGACTAGGTCGACCATCAACATCGACATGGAAGAAAGTTTTGATGAAGAAATTTCCAAGGAAGAAATGATGATGATAAAACAAAAGAAGCCTTAGTACAAAATCTCTTTGGAAGTCATGGAAAAAGATGAATATGAGTTGATGTATGATCAAATCAACCACTATGTGAATGCTATGACCCTTACTTCGATCTACCCCCAGAAGGTTGAGAGTTTAGATGTCAAGGAAGTCCGGAGTGATTGTTTAAAATCGATCAAGTTTTATCGTGCTTCTCCTTCTACTAGTTCTGAAAATCATGTAAATTTGGATGATGATTCTAATGGATAATGGAATTACCTTTTGGTTACTTTTCTCCTTGTGCACAAAAATTAATTCAACAGGGATATGTGCAAAAGCAAATGCCAAAAGATAAACTGCACTTTTTGAGAAATTATGGAATGTTAAAATTCAAACTCCCAATTCAAAATAGAGTCTCGAATTTGGTACTGTAGGACTAGTTAATGATTCAGAATTTTGCATGGTTGCTATTAATGATTTAAAAAGGGATTGCCTCGATATAGAGGCTGACTCTCAAGAATAGTTAATAGATGATGCTCCGCCAGAATTTGAAAAATTAAATCAACAGTTGATGAGTTAAAGTAAATCAACCTCGGGACTGAGGAGCAACTCCGACCAACCTTTATAAGTTCCTTACTTGGCGAGGAAGAATCCATAGAGCTGATAAAGTTATTTGACAGAATTTAAAGATTACTTTGCCTTGAGTTACGATCAAATGCCAGGACTGTCAGCAGAAGTTGCAGTACATAAGCTTGGGGTAGATAAAGATATGGCCTCAGTAAAACAAGCTCCTAGAAGGATGCGCCTCGAAATAGAGCAATAAGTTATTGCCGAGGTGAAGAAATTAAAAGAAGCTAACTTTGTGCGAGAAGAGCAATACTCCACATGGTTAGCCAATGTTGTACTAGTTAAGAAGAAAAATGGACAAATCGTGTATGAGTCGATTTCAGGGATTTGAATAAAGCATGTCCAAAAGATGAGTTTCCATTACCGATGCCAGAATTAATGGTGGACATCATTTGGACACATGAGATTTTCTCCTTTATGGATGGATCTTCAGGACCCAATCAGATCAAGATGGCTCTAGAATATGCATCACTTACAACTTTCAGGACGCCGATTGGGATTTTTTGCTACATAGTAATGTAGTTTGGATAAAAGAATGCTGGAGCAACATATCAATGATAATGACAAAAATTTTTGACGATCTCATTCACAACCAAGTGGAGTGCTATGTGGATGATTTGGTCATCAAAAGTAAACAAAAAACAGAACATTTGTATGATTTGATGATCTTGTTCGAACGATCACGACAATATAATATAAAAATGAATCCCTTAAAGTGTGTCTTTGGGGTTACCTCCGGGAAATTTCTAGGATTCGTTGTTCGTCATCAGGGAATTGAGATTGACCCGGATAAGATTAAAGCTATCTTGGAAATGCCTCCTCCCAATACCCTGAAACAACTACATTCCTTTCAAGGAAAATTGGCACATTTGAGACATTTTATTTCTAATCTCTCATGTAGGTGTCAGTCCTTCTTGGCATTAATTAAAAAAGATGTTAAATTCATTTGGGAAGAGAAATGTCAGCGGGCCTTTGAGGATGTTAAATGATACTTAATGACACCTCCTGTTTTTGCAGTCCCTACCCTAAGGAAATCGTTGATACTTTATACTGTGGCTTTAGACGACTCTCACAGAGCCCTTTTAGCCCAAGTCAATGATGATGGTAAGGAAAATGCACTATACTACTTGATTCGTCGTCTAGTACCGACAGAGATAAAGTATCCGTCTATTGAGAAGCATTGTCTAGTTTTAATTTTTGCCGCTCAAAAGCTTAGGCACTACATTCTTTCCCATAAAATTACCCTCATCTCAAAAGTTAATCTGTTGCAATATTTGATGACCCGACCAGTCCTTTCTGGACATCTAGCAAGATGTTCAATGATTTTATTGCAATTCGATGTAACTTTTGTTCCCCTCCACACTATCAAGGGACATATTTTAGCAGATTTTCTTGTTGTACACCCAATGCCAGCTCAAATAACCCTTGATAGTGTGGAGGGGAACATATATTACAAATAACCCTCCAATGCCATATATTGGGAGATGTATTTTGATGGAGCTGCATCAGCCCGAAAAGATAAAGGATAAGAAATGGTTATACCAGGCAAAGTAGGAATTGGTCTGTTTTTTATCACGCCATACAAGGGTATGTTAGGATTCTCCTAAAACCTGACAAGCCGTGTACAAATAACGAAGTAGAATATGAAGCATTAATGACCGGGTTGGAGTTGGCAATCTCAATGGATATAATAGATATTGTCATCTATGGTGATTACCAACTTATCATTCAATATGTTTCTAGATAATACAAGACTCTAAAATCAAGATTAGAGAATATCATCAGTACTCGATGAGGCTGCTACAGCAGATCCCTAATGTAACTCTATATTGGATTCCTCGAGGAGATAACTCGCATGCTGAAGCTCCAACGAAACTTGCTAAAGAATTGGCATGTCCACCAGAGGATTCCATTGATATTAAAGTACAAGGAAGATGAGTTTTATCTCAAATCGACCTCAACAATCTACATAAGCTCAAAAAAAAAAGAAGGAATGATGATTGCAATTACTGATATCAATGAGGATTAGTGTAAGCCATTAATAGAATATTTACAAATTGAAAAGTTGCCAGAGGATAATTTTGAAGCACATCACATTACAAAAAGGGCTATGTCTTACGCTCTAGTGGGTGACGTCCTCTACAGAAGATCTTTTGACCAGATGTGGCTACAATGTTTAAGCAGAGCAGAAGCACACAGTATTGACAAGAAAGTACATGTCGGATTGTGTGGTGCTCACCTGTCTGTGCCGAAGATGAAAATGAAGATCAAAAGACTTGGATATTATTGACCAGCGATGATGATTGATTGTACGGATACAACTAAAAGGTGTCACCTTTGCCAAGTGCATGGGGTAGCATTACACTAACCTTTGAATCTGATACACCCAACTATTGTCTCGTGTCCATTCGAGTGTTGGGGTACAGACATAATAGGTCCGATAGACCCTCCATCTTCTAAGGTACACAGATTTATTCTCGCTGCTATGAACTACTTTTCCAAATGGTCAGAGGCAGTGCCGTTACGAGTGGTTACAGCACAACACGTCCTTCAATTTTTCAAAACCAACATTGTCTACAGTTTTGGTGTTCCATGTAGAGTGATTTCCAATAATGGGACAGCCTTTAAGAGCATAAAAATCAATAACTTCATCAAATGACATGGGATAGATTGAAGGTACTCAACAATCTACTACCCTAGAGCAAATGACTTGACTGAGGCTTTCAACAAAACACTGGTATAGATTTTGATGAAGTCACTGGACAAAAATAAAAGAGATTGGCATAACAGACTACTAGAAGCTTTGTGGCCTATCGAATGATGCTCAAGACTCCCACTCGATGCACACCATATGCGCTTGCGTATGGGTCCGAGGTCGTACTGCTACTAGAAGTTCATACATCATCTCTTAGAGTCGCCATCGCCAACCAACTCACAGCAGAACAAAGTGCAAAACTTAGACTGGAAGAACTGGAAAGTCTTGAAGGAAAACAACTAGAAACACAACAACACTTGGAGCTTTACCAAGCAAGGATGGTGCAAGCACACGATAAATTGATCCGCCCAAGGATGTTTAAAGTCAGTGTCCTTGTTCTCGTTCTCAAAAGACCTATTCTTGCACACCGTAAGATAGGTGGAAAATTTGAACCAACTTGGGAGGGACCATTTGTCATATAAGAAGTTATCTTAGGAGGATCTTACCAGATGGTGGATTTCTGGGGCGAAAGACCTACGTTGCCGGTCAACGGCCACTACTTGAAGATATACTACCCGACATGATGCCACTTGAAATCAACATTTGCTTTTTTTTTTGAAATTTTGATTGTTCTGGGGTTATTTATTTGGNAAGGCAAAGTAGGAATTGGTCTGATTTTTATCATGATATATAAGGGTATGTTAGGATTCTCCTATAACCTGACAAGCCGTGTACAAATAACGAAGTAGAATATGAAGCATTAATGACCGGGTTGGAGTTGACAATCTCAATGGATATAACAGATGTTGTCATCTATGGTGATTACCAACTTATCATTCAATATGTTTCTAGATAATACAAGATTCTAAAATCAAGATTAGCAGAATATCATCAGTACGCGATGAGGCTGCTACAGCAGATCCCTAATGTAACTCTATACCGGATTCCTCGAGGAGATAACGCGCATGTTGAAGCTCCAATGAAACTTGCTAAAGAATTGGCATGTCCACCAGAGGATTCCATTGATATTAAAGTACAAGGAAGATGAGTTTTATCTCGAATCGACCTCGACAATCTACATAAGCTCAAAAAAAAAGAAGGAATGATGATTGCAGTTACTGATATCAATGAGGATTAGTGTAAGCCATTAATAGAATATTTACAAATTGGAAAGTTGCCAGAGGATAATTTTGAAGCACATCACATTACAAAAAGGGCTATGTCTTATGCTCTAGTGGGTGATGTCCTCTACAGAAGATTATTCTACCAGATGAGGCTACAATGTTTAAGCAGAGCAGAAGCACACAGTCTTGACAAGAAAGTACATGCCGGATTGTGTGTTGCTCGCCTGTCTGGGCCGAAGATGAAAATGAAGATCAAAAGACTTGGATATTATTGACCAGCGATGATGATTGATTGTACAAATACAACTAAAAGGTGTCACCTTTGCCAAGTGCAAGGGGTAGTCTTACACTAACCTTTGAATCTGATACACCCAACTATTGTCTCGTGTCCATTTGAGTGTTGGGGTACAGACATAATAGGTCTGATAGACCCTCCATCTTCTAAGGGACACAGATTTATTCTCGCTGCTATGGACTACTTTTCCAAATGGTCAGAGGCAGTGCCGTTACGAGTGGTTACAGCACAAAACGTGCTTCAATTTTTCAAAACCAACATTGTCTACACTTTTGGTGTTCCATGTAGAGTGATTTCCAATAATGGGACAGCCTTCAAGAGCATAAAAATAAATAACTTCATCAAACGATAGGGGATAGATTGAAGGTACTCAACAATCTACTACCCTAAAGCAAATGACTTGACTGAGGCTTTCAACAAAACACTGGTATAGATTTTGATGAAGTCACTGGACAAAAATAAAAGAGATTGGCATAACAAACTACTAGAAGCTTTGTGGCCTACCAGATAATGTTCAGGACTCCCACTCGATGCACACCATATGCGCTTGCGTATGGGTCCGAGGTTGTACTGCCGCTAGAAGTTCATACACCGTCTCTTAGAGTCGCCATCGCCAACCAACTCACAGCAGAACAAAGTGCAAAACTTAGACTGGAAGAATTGGAAAGTCTTGAAGGAAAACAACTAGAAGCAGAACAACACTTGGAGCTTTACCAAGCAAGGATGGTGCAAGCACACGGTAAATTGGTCCACCCAAGGATGTTTAAAGTCAGTGTCCTTATTCTCGTTCTCAAAAGACCTATTCTTGCACACCGTAAGATAGGTGAAAAATTTGAACCAACTTGGGAGGGACCATTTGTCATATAAGAAGTTATCTTAGGAGGATCTTACCAGATGGTGGATTTCTGGGGTGAAAGACCTATGTTGCCGGTCAACGGCCACTACTTGAAGATATACTACCCAACATGATGCCACTTGAAATCAACATTTGCTTTTTTTTTTGAAATTTTGATTGTTCTGGGGTTATTTATTTGGCCAAACATCTGTGACTGGGTCCAAGATTTTGTAATAAATTAACCTCAATAAAATGAAAAGTTTTTGAAATTTGTCATTTTGTTTTTCTGTTTTCTAAATCTAATTAAATTAAATAAAGTTGAACAATAAAAATTTTGAAAATTTCAAATTGTAGATGGTTCGCTTTTTTTCTTGTTCATGATGGATGTTAGGGCGCTGATGTTTTTTGTGTTCTGCAGAAGAAATGTCGGAGCGTAAGCTGATCTTTTCCTTCGGAGATGGCTTAAATTACACACGGATAATGAAAGGGCTACTCAGGGTGACCTCATAGACCTTGATTATGACTTTAGTCAGGTTGATGTGAATTATGAAGGTCCCCTGATGGACTTTGTTAGCAGATGGGAGAAATAAGGATTACTGTCTCTACTGAAAATTGGAGTTGAAGATGATTCCTCATGAAAGAGAAAGAAGATAAACACTCAACATTACCTGATAGAAGGGATCAGTCAACTACAATCCCTGCTAACTGTGCCGATGGGGAAGTTAATAAGCGCCAATAAGGATAGAGTGCCTGACACACCACTTCAAAGAACGCGACGTCACAATCCTATTAAATGTAAGCATAGAGCCTTCAAACGGTAAGAAAGAAGAAAGCAAAGAGAAGAAGTTGGATTACTTACCCTAATTCCTGAAGGAAGAATTTATGAACCACCTACCTCTTTCAGTCTACCTGATACAAAGGATGAGCTGGAGTCAGCCACAGAGCCAATGCAGATGGATGTACCTCATGAATCCTATAGAGGTTGTTTGATGTGTAATGCAGAGCTGCCCGCAGGAGCATCCACTGGACGAGCATTCGTAGAATGCCCAGGATGCAATATTTTACACTTGGACTACTACAGTTCAGCGCAAGAATCCACAGCTGACAGAGTGGAGTGTCACGAGGTAGCACATACAAACATTGAGTCATACATTCTACTATCTATAGATACAGAGTACACACTGGTTGTTGAAGAGGTTAAAACAAGAAGACCAACAGTACCCCGACAATTTGATGATATTCCTACAGCTGAGATGGAAAGAATGTGCAGGGTCAAACGAAGAGAATTTGAATTCTATGAGGAAGTTCGAGGTGAAATGGTCAATATATTGGAGGCTTGGCACTATATACTAGAGTCTTCTCAGAGAATGATGAGAAAAGGATTTTAGACTGTGTGTTTGATCTGCAAGCCTGCGGCTGAGCTGGTTTACTGAGGCCAAGAACATATTCAGAACCACAAAAATGGATGCGCGGGAAATGCAGGATAACCCTTCAATGTGATTGTTGCTACAATTTCACTGAAGAAAAGCAAGGGAACCCCCCTGGTTTCTTTAGATATGATGAGGTGGATCTGATGCCTTATGTGATAAAGAGAATGGTCAAAAGATTAATTTGATGGAGTATACTACCACCAGACTGCATACCGAACAGTTGCTTCATCAACATTTATGATGAGGGGAGATGCATTCCTCCCCATATTGACCATCATGATTTTGTTAGGGTCTTTCGTCGGCAAAAGCAATATACTCTTCAAAAAAGGGCTTGACATTCTTGGCACCGGGAAATTCAGAGGGTCAGTTGAGATTCCACTATCGCTGGGATCAGGTATTAGATGAAAATGGTGCTGATTTAGCTAAACATTGCATTCCTGGAGTGCGACATCCCCGAGTTTAGTAACCTTCAGAAGAATGCGGGACGATAAGATACCACAAGGATTCCAACCAGATCCTGAGCTGGAGGAGTTGCAACCATATGAGTTATGAGAAGGTTGCACCTCTAGGTACCTGTGAAGGGAATTCTTATCCTGAAGCGTGGCTTAGTAGGTCAGCTCAATCACGAGCTCACCATGCCAAAGACGATCAGCAGGATACTTTCTGTGCCAAGTTGTGCACAACAGACATGATAAATGCACCAGATATGTTCAGTGCATGATATGTATTCAATATTTGATGATTCAGACATGTCCAACATGTTGTATTTTGATACTTCAACATGTACTCAGTTTGTAGCTCGTTTTAGCAGCAAATTAATGAAATTTCTTTCAAGTTTCAACTTATTTTTCAAATTGTCCTCTCTTGTGCGATTGATGAAAATCCATACGAACAAAGAACGATATAATGAAAGCTCGATATTAAATCTTCAAAATTTTTTGAAAATTAACCAATCAAAAATATTTGGAAAATTTATTTTGATAATTAAATATGATAAAAACAACAAGAAAGAAAATTTTAAATTTGTTGAGTTTTTTTCTCTCGACTTTGAGATTACTTACTCTTTGCATGTGCATCGAGACTATCTTATCTTGTACCAATCTCTTCACATTCTGCACAAAATCTCAAAAAGTCCAACAAATTTTTAGCAGATTTTCAGATGACATATATCTGTGAATTTAATATCACAAGCTTTATACACTATTTTCAAGTTACTCTTTGGGGTGGGGACAGATGTTCCATTCTCATGTGTACTTTTTGGGGTAGGCATAAACGTTCTATTCCCATTCACAGTTTTTGAGATAGGCATAGAAGTCCTATTGTCGTATATTCTCTTTTGGATGGGCACAAATGTTCCGTTCCTATATGTACTTTTTGGGGTAGGCCTAGACATCCTATTCCCATGTGCACTTATTGAGATAGGCATAGACGTCCTATTCTCATATATTTCCTTTGGGGTAGGCATAGACGTTCCATTCCCATATGTACTTTTTGAGGTAGGCATAGACGTCCTATTCTCATATATTCACTTTGGGGTGGCGACAAATGTCCCATTCCCATATGTACTTTTCGGGTAGGCCCAGACGTCCTATTCCCATGTGCACATTTTGTGATAGGCATAAACGTCCTATTCTCGTATATTCCCTTTGAGATGGGCACAGACATTCCATTCCCATGTGTACTTTTTGGGGTAGGCCTAGACGTCCTATTCCCATGTGCACTTATTGAGATAGGCATAGACGTCCTATTCTCATATATTCCCTTTGGGGTAGGGGCAAATGTTCCATTTCCATATATACTTTTTGGGGTAGGCCCAGACATCCTATTCCCATGTGCATTTTTTGAGATAGGCATAGACGTCCTATTCTCATATATTCCCTTTGGGGTGGGCACAGACATTCCATTCCAATGTGTACTTTTTGGGGTAGGCCTAGAAGTCCTATTTCCATGAGCATTTTTTAAGATAGGCATAGACATCCTATTCTCATATATTCCCTTTGGGGTGGGCACTGACGTTCCATTCCTATGTGTACATTTCAGGATAGACATAGACATCTTATTCTGAAATATACATTTTGGGGAAGACATAGACGTTTTATTCCTATATACACTTTTTGGGATAGACTTAGACACCCTATTCCCACATATACTCTTCGGGATAGACATAGGTGCTCTATTCCCATATACACTTTTCGGGATAGGCTCAGACATCCTATTCCCACATATACTCTTTGGGATAGACCCAAACATCCTATTCCCACATATACTCTTCCGGATTGACCCAAACATCCTATTCCCATATATACTTTTCGGGATAGGCCCAGACATCCTATTCCCACATTTACTCTTCGGAATAGACATAGACGTTCTATTCCTATATACACTTTCAGGATATTCCCAGACATCCTATTCCCATATATACACTTTTTGGGATAGGCTCAGACATCCTATTCCCATATGTACTCTTCAAGGAAGGCCCAGACGTCCTATTCCCTTATATAATTTTTGGGGTAGGCCCATACGTCCTATTCCCATATACATTTTTTTGGGTAGGCCCAGACGTCCTATTCCCATATATACTCCTTCGGGGTAGGCTCATATGTCTTATTCTCATACATACTCTTTGGGGTAGGCGCAAACATCCTAATCCCTTCTATGCGCTTGTGTATTCCGCTTAATCCAGTTCTCTCACACATAATTCTGCCATCCTACAATTTTGAAATTGAAACCCAAAACTCTTTTGACATATTCAATCCTCACCAGGACAGTCAATTTGACCGACAGTTGTCCCGGAAATCTACTTTTCTTTTCCCCAGTGAGAGTCTTTGTTACTCCCTAGCAGAAAAAATTCTCATTCAAGTCTACTCTTTGTTCTAGGTCTGTTGACTTAGAAATTTGTGTTGGTTCTGTTGATCTTGTCGACGAACGCCAATACGCGGGTTTGCTTGCCCAGCACACCACACCTATTGGGGGTCCATTTGTTGACCTCATTTTTGGTTGAGGTCTATTTCTCCTCTTTTAGTAGCCTATGTTCTAGCCATAGAACTTTCCTGATTGATTATTCCTAGAGGACTAGAAAATGAACCCTCGCCAATAGAAATTCTAAAGCCTTCTTTGCTCAACTTGAAGTTTCACATGTTGGTCCTAACCTCTAGCACTTAGTAGGTGGGGTCAGTATGGAGGAGCTTAATGGGAGTCCCCCATAGGATGGTTAGACCTTAGAAATAACCCTGGGTGATCTGGTCTTGGTGGGGCTAACTTGCACACACTACACTCTTTCACACACCCTAAACCCTAAGACCCCTTAGTTTGGTCTTCTGACTCCTTTTGGGAGGCTCATATGGATGACCCTATACCCCTAGTCTTTGGCTAAGAGGGTTAGAACCACCATTTTGAGCATCCAAAATGAGTCCTCACTGACTCCTTTTGGTTTGGTATGGCTTCATGGCTTGTTGGCCCATCTTGGCCAAAAATTACCAAATTACCAAANTGGGAGTCCCCCATAAGATGGTTAGACCTTAGGAATAAGCCTGGGTGATCTGGTCTTGGTGGGACTAACTTGCACACACTACACTCTTTCACACACTCTAAACCCTAGGACCCCTTAGTTTGGTCTTCTGACTCCTTTTGGTAGGCTCATATGGATGACCCTATACCCCTAGTCTTTGGCTAAGAGGGTTAGAACCAGCATTTTGAGCATCCAAAATGAGTCTTCACATGACTCCTTTTGGTTTGGTATGGCTTCATGGCTTGTTGGCCCATCTTGGCCAAAAATTACCAAATTACCAAAATACCCCTACAACCTTAATTTTTGCCAAAAATCTCAAACTTATCCAAAATACCCAAATTTGTCCAAATATCATCTAAAACCCCACAAAATTACCTAAATTGACCAAAATTCACAAAAATTACCAAATTTCCAAAATACACCCAAACATTGCCAAAATTACCAAAATGCCCCCCATGACCTAAAAATTTCAAAAATTCCCAAAAATTCTAAAATAATCCCAAATATTCCCAATTTCAAATTTTTATCACCAATTTGACCAATTTTATCCAATTTGACCAAAAGCCCTAATTTGCCCTTAAAGGCCAAAATGTCCCAAAATTAACCTCAATATTTGCCCAATTGGCCCCAATTTTGTCCAATTTCAAGTCCAAATCAAAATTAAATATCCCCAATCCTGATTTAAAAAAAATTCAAGCCCAATTTGATCCAATTGCAAGCTCAATTTCATTTAAATCAAAAAAGAAAAGCCCAATTTTGACCATATGCCCGAATCCACCAAATTGGCCCACCAATTCAATTCAACATCACTTTGAAACTTTGCAAAATCCCTTATGACATATTCCTACACTAAACTCAACATTCAATTAGCCCAAATTTTTACCCAAATTCAATTTTAATTTCAAAAGCCCAAGCCCACTACACTTAATTCCAAAAGCCTAAGTCTAAAGCCCACATGATAATTTCTTTTCTCCTCATCATTCATTCAATTAAAATCATTCCTAAAGTTTTAAATTCATGATCAAAATTTTCCAAATCAAGCCTCATGCCAAACTCCACTAAAATATTTCATAAATTCAAAAAATCCCTCCTCATGAAAATTGACCAAGCCAAGGACAAGCCATAGAGCCACTTCTAAGCCATGGGCAAGCCATGAGAGCCATGCCACATCATCAAGCTATTATTGGAAAGAGGCTAAAAAACTTTTAAATATCTTTAAGATCCTTTTAACCCCTCCCATGAATCACTCTAACCCATGTTTAGATAAATCTTTTTGGATAGATACCTCACCATGTTGATTAAGCTGAGCCACCTGATTATCCTCAGCACCCAAACCAATCTTGAGCGGTGAACCTAGCCCCAAACCATGATTTGACCCAAATTAACCCATAAATGGAACTTTTCCAATACTATTTCAATCCCATACCTTTACACATGGCCAATCTCAATTGAGTTCACCAAGACCAAGCCCTGACATCCCTTGATTGGATGGTGACCCCTCCCTAGCCGGCCAACCACCTTGGTGTCAGAAAACTCATATTCAAAAGCACCTCCTAAGCAAAAACTCAAAATTAAACTCATCCAATTTGTCTCATCCCAATTGGATTTTTGCACCTTGTTGGCATCCACATAAGGAACTTAGGACACCCACCAATTGCCCCCCTGATGGCCGCTCCAAGCACCTCTATTTAAACCTCCCCATGGCCAAAGGGGGAGAGCTTAAAATTACATAGGGAGACTACCAAATTACTTCCAAAGCTTTTTTGATACCACTTGAGCTTAACCCAACCATCCTTAGCCACCCAATTCCTAATCTGAAATAAGATACTTCTCAAATCTCCACAAAATTCAAATTAATTGCACCCACACTATCCCCACAGCAAGAGAAGAAGATCCCCCACAAAAGCCCCATCACCAGAGCACCCTATGGTGGACTTTGATCAACCCCCTAATTTAGCCTTAGTAAAAATCATATCTAGGTGATTTACCACGACTTGAGGCTCCAACCCTAGGCTCTTGGGACCCCTACAAAGCTTCCACAAGCATCCAATCGAGGCTTCCCCTCTTGGACCAAGGTATTGAAAGTTAACCCTAAATCGAGCTTCATTTGATTCTGCATGTGCATAGAGTTGTTTTAAGTGTCAGTCAACCGTATAAATGTGTTTTCCTTGTCAAGAAGAATAATTTTAAAAAAATCACACTTGATTTAGTTAAGAATCGAGTGCGATATTAGCGTTTGAAAATAGACAGTTCTCAGGTTGGCTTCATTGGGGATGATGAACACACACCGTCCAATCTTTTGTGTATCGCTTGGATGGTCCTGATTGACTCAAATGGAGCCGCGGTTCAAAAAGAGCGGGCTGACTCAGCTTGCTGCGCCCAATCCCGCGGCGACACGCGTCTCCTCGCCGCGTAAGAGGATGATGCAGTTAAGTAGGAAATTAAAAGCTTTTTTCTATTTATTTAATTCTCAAAACTTTAAAAATTCATTACTTTATGTAAAAAAAATCATAAAAATAAAATATAAAGACCCTATTGTTCAGTGAAGTGAGGAGAACAATGTTGAAATATTTTCAAGTTTATTTGATGCATGTATTATTTTTAATTAATTAAATAGTGTTTTTCTCATTTTAATTATCCATTTTCATAGACATTTTACCATAACTTGATATTTAGGGCTTTGATTCTACATGTTATTAGGATTCTTTTCATGATTTTTCCAAGGTCATAGGAGATCCCTAAGCATAGATATCTAATTTTCAATTTAATGGTCTCTGTGTTGGTTTAAAAATTCTAATAATTAAAATACTCATCAGAAAAATATAAAACTTGTTTTGGTAGGTTTACTGTGGTCAGAGGACCCTAGGAAAAATATTAACTTGATTTGACTCATTAAAAATAATCCTAATTATCACCAACCCTAAAAAATGAAATAAAATTAATTTGGAGTAATTATGAATGTAAATGATATAAACACCATTCCACATTGTAATTTAATGTCAGGGGAGTTTCCTATAAAAATTTCAAGTCAATTGGAGTTAATTTAGTCACTTAAATGTATTAATCAAGTGAAATGTCATTTTTAGTATTAAAATAATTATAATAATTAAAATATATTACAAAAAATTAATAAATTTTATTTTTAGAGCTCCTTATAACTAGATGAACCTAATAAAAATGAAATTTAAATAAAAATAAATACTTTATTTTTTAGCTAATTTTAAGCCTTTAAAAAATTAAAAATCAATTAAAAATCATAAAAATCACAAGTTTATAAAAACACACTAAAATGTCACATTTGGCTTCCTGACCACCTAGAACTAATTAAAATAATATTTCCAATTTTCTATGTCAAGATATTCATTTTAAAAGGCTTAAAAATGGATTTTCGTTAATTTTTCACTAAAATAATTCTAATAATTAAAATATAAATCACAAAAATATGAAATTTGTTTCTTTGGGTTTCCTGGACTCAAAGGGATTTAATAAAAATATAAAATATAATTTTCCATCTAAATGTTATTTTATATTTAATTAATACTCAAAATAAACAAATAATTTTAATAATTAAATCAAACAACCAAAAATCATGAAAATTGGTCCATGTGGTCGTTTGACCTAGGTGATGTTTTATTTTGGTTGGTTTATTAAATTTTCATTGAAAATCCTTATTTTGCATTAAAAATAATTATAAAAATTAAATAAACTTGGAAAAATCATATTTTTTTCTCTGATGTTTTAATTAACCCATGAGTGAGTTAACATAAAATCTTCAAGTCATTTGAGTTAAATTTAATGAATTATAGGGTGTTCAGGCCTTAGAGGCAAAAGCATAATTTTGGAATTTAGAGCTTAATTAATATCTAGGCTAATCAAAAGAGCTAAATGGGCAACAAGTGATCTTAAAATAACATGTCTTGATGATTGAAACATAAAAGGTATAAGTGGTAGAAACCAACTTTACTTTGATTCTCATAAAGAACAAAGTTATAATTTTTCAAATTAATGAAATTTGGAAGAATAATTAAATAGGAAGATATTAAAGTGAGGGTTTAATTTTAAGATTATAACTCACTGATTTTAACCCTAAACTAATGCTTTTTGAGACAATTTATAATTCATGATAAGGATTGAGGATATAAATATTAAAAATCCTTTTTATTAATCGTAAACCTATCCATTAAATCTTAAGGGCTTAGTAGTGAACTAGGCTTAATCAAAATTTTGCTTAAAGAGGTTTAGAGAATCAACCATGATTAATTTAAAACCTTTCAAAAACACTACAAGCCCATTCTTTAAAAATCAAATTAACTAAATTCCTTAATTAAGTCAAGTTGCCCCCAAAAGGTCTTTACCTATATAACTCATAAATAGGATATCAAGTGATGATTACCCCATTTAAGAGATAATCAAAACATCATGATTCACTAAGCTTAAGGGTATTAATTGGATGAACTATATAGTAAACATTGTAAGACCAAAACGAACTCAAGATAATTCTAAGGACTATGAAATTTCTCGGGTATTACCCGAAACTTCTTCATAATCCTTTGGAAATCTTGTAGGACATCTGAACTTATTATGATTTTCTTAATGGAATAATCCTCAAAATTTAAAACCATTAAGTTATGACATAGGATCTGGTAGAAACAGCTAAAATTTGTATTTTCTACTTTCCTTACAAGCATACTTTAATTCCTGCAAAATTATATATACATATATGTGCTTTACAAGTACTGAATTTTTAGATAGAGGAAGGAGAAGACACATCAAGTATACTTTTACAGTTTACAGTGTTATCTATACTTGTACTTTCTACATTGTACTTTTATTCTTACGAACTTGCATGCTAAACAATCATGTCGCCCTGCATGAAAACCAAAACTTCTAGGATAGCACAAAACTGAAACAAAAACCAATTAAAATTAAGCAAGATAAAATTCACTGCCACAATATTCAAAATATAAGACAACTCAAAATTTAATCACAAACATCACAAACAACAATAGCAACTAAATTAAGACGTCTTGATCGGATGATCGGGAATCCCGCGAAGGAGGTAACCTACGGTTGCTAACGAGACTTCCCACGGTCTAGATGAAAGTATGGAACTCATTAAGTTGAGTTTAATAAATTCATTTGGACTAAGTGAATCCAATAGAAAATAGTGGTACCAAAATGAGGGAATCAGAGGATCCTAACCGGTGTCGCTCTAATCAACTTTAACATGCTCCATAACATTTAAAGAATTACAACCATAGGAACATCTAATTTGACATCATAACTTGACACACTAGAAAACTTAAACTCATCACGACAAGGAGCTTCGAGCTAGCACTATGGGCAACACGACTATCTTCAATAGCAAGAGGAACTACAACAACATATCCTTCTTTAGAATTGAACAACAAAGCCATAGAACTTCGACGTTGTTTGCTTATGCAACATAAATCCTCACCTTATCTTTAGGCCTTTGTACAGCTCTGTTATACAATATAAGCCCTAACTCGTCTTAGGATTCTGAGATTATCGTCTATCATGATGAAAATCCTTATATCTTCTAGGCTATTTGTGTGATCGTCTCACACGAATATAAACCCTACTTAATAAAAATCAGCAGGATGAAACACCTAAATATTTCTCCACAAAATTAAAGCCAAACCATAAGATAGCCTGGAAAGTCACTGAGGTTCTTCCCTAGATCTATGACATCCCCTAGTTCTTCCTCCTTTAGACTCTACAACAAAAGGTTCCAAATTTGAGTCATCCCCCTTTCACACCTCTTTAGCCGATTTTGTTGAAAAGTCCTATCCCATTGAACTCCTTGAAGATAATATTCCATGATTTTTATCAAGAGTTTTTTTAGGTGACTTCGGTTATCTAAGATGTAATTAACTATAGGGGCTTGCCCTTTTAGGAAGCTTTTCTGAACCCACCTTAAAATAAACCCTATTTAATTCTCCATATTAAATAGGGGAAATTGTCGGCAAATAAAATGGTTTTGTACACCAAAAGAATGTTATATATTTCTTAGTTTATTTGATTGAGCCTCATCCTCAACTCTTGTGTTTATCCTTCGGGATAGATACAAGTATAGTGTGTTGACCTCACATTTAGTGAAGGTCTTAAAATAACATCCATAAACCAAACTCAACTTGAAAAATCTTATGATTTAAGATTCTCAGACATATTTAAAAGACCTAAAATGATCATTGTGATCATTAAGATAAAGGGTCTATCTACATTAACTTCTTTGGACATACCTAGGGATTTTTGTGTCATCTCTTCAAGAATGATGGAATGAAAGGGTGGTAAGCTCATCTTGCACATCCATCACCCTCCAATGACAAAGAAACTAGTACCAACCTCATTTTCTCATGATTAAGGTAATCATGAGCTTAACATAATGAGGGATGATGAGGAATGGTATGTGTCATCCCTTCTTCAACATCATTAAATGACTCATAAAATTTACATGGTGAAGGTTCTATTTGGATGGTTAAGTTGCCATTCACCACCACCCAGATTTGCCAATTGGAGGGAGCCAAAATTGGATCCTAAATTCTAACCTAAATTAAAACCATAAGGATAATTGATCAAAAACTTTATCCATACATTAATGGCTCTTGGAACTTATTCTCAAAGTAATCCGAAGATGAGAGCCACCTCCCCTGCATAGCCCTGAACCAGGAAGCCACTATTAATGGCTAGAAAATGGACCAAACCCGTGAGCTACAAAGGAGGGGGAGAAATTGGAAAAATCAAAATACTGCCCAATTCCCAAAACTCCAAATACCAAAAATACTTATCATATCTTGAGCAATTGATCCATTATGGAATCGAGCCACAAAGCTCACCCAATCCCCTCAATTTGACCAACCTGAAACCCCCAAAAAAAGGAAAAATTTGGAGTGTAAAGCCAAACCCTCAAAATATTCAAATTGACCATCCTAAATCAATCTAAGGATTGAGTGAGGAGAAGCCCAATCGAAATTGGCCTTCCCCATAGCCTTTGACCCACTGTTTGACCATCTCCATCCAAGCCGATCCACCTTATGATCAAATTCATATAAAGGCTCAATTTAACATCAAATTGAGTTGGAGGAAAGTCTTCTCAGGACCACACAAAGCTTCCAATTCATCCAGTTCAAGGCTATAATCACTGTGTCCGAGGTATGGTTTCTCTAACCTTAATATCGTTCAGGTTTCATACTTTGTAAAATAAATCAACCCAAAAACCCCACAAATCCGTATGGATATGCTTGTCCTGCTATGATGAAGCTTATGGAATAATCCCCATGAGATTTCATTAAGATCTAAGCGAGATCTTAAGCTTGGATCATGGATGGTTTGCAGGTTATGAAGGATTTGGGGAAGATGACGGGATGTCNCCCTCCTCATGAAAATTGACCAAGCCAAGGACAAGCCATAGAGCCACTTCTAAGCCATAGGCAAGCCATGAGAGCCATGCCACATCATCAAGCTATTATTGGAAAGAGGCTAAAAAACTTTTAAATATCCTTAAGATCCTTTTAACCCCTCCCATGAATCACTCTAACCCATGTTTAGACAAATCTCTTTGGATAGAAATCTCACCATGTTGATTAAGCTGAGCCACCTGATTCTCCTCAGCACCCAAACTAGTCTTGAGGGGTGAACCTAGCCCCAAACCATGATTTGACCCAAACTAACCCATAAATGGACCTTATCCAATACTATTTCAATCCCATACCTTTACACATGGCCAATCTCAATTGAGTTCACCAAGACCAAGCCTTGACATCCCTTGATTGGATGGTGACCCCTCCCTGGCCGGCCAACCACCTTGGTGTCAGAAAACTCATATTCAAAAGCACCTCCTAGGCAAAAACTCAAAATTAAACTCATCCAAGTTGTCTCATCCCAATTGGATTTTTGCACATTGTTGGCATCCACATAAGCAACTTAGGACACTCACCAATTGCCCCCCTGATGGCCGCTCCAAGCACCTCTATTTAAACCTCCCCATGGCCAAAGGGGGAGAGCTTGAAATTCCATAGGGAGCCTCTACCAAATTACTTCCAAAGCTTTTTTGAGACCACTTGAGCTTAACCCAACCAACCTTAGCCACCCAATTCTTAATCTGAAACAAGATACTTCTCAAATCTCCACAAAATTCAAATTAATTGCACCCACACCATCCCCACAGCAAGAGAAGAAGATCCCCCACAAAAGCCCCATCACCAGAGCACCCTATGGTGGACTTTGATCAACCCCCTAATTTAGCCTTAGTCAAAATCATATCTAGGCGATTCACCACGACTTGAGGCTCCATCCCTAGGCCCTTGGGACCCCTACAAAGCTTCCACAAGCATCCAATCGAGTTTTCCCCTCTTGGACCAAGGTTTTGAAAGTTAACCCTAAATGGAGCTTCATTTGATTCTCCATGTGCATAGAGTTGTTTTAAGTGTCAGTCAACCGTATAGATGTGTTTTCCTTGTCAAGAAGAGTAATTTAAAAAAAATCGCACTTGATTTAGTTAAGAATCGAGTGCGATATTAGCGTTTGAAAATAGACAGTTCTCAGGTTGGCTTTATTGGGGATGATGACCACACACCGTCCAATCTTTCGTGTATCTCTTGGATGGTCCTGATTGACTCGAACAGAGTCGTGGTTCAAAAAGAGCGGGCTGACTCAGCTTGCGGCGCCCAATCCCACGGCGACACGCGTCTCTTTGACGCGTAGGAGGATGATGTAGTTAAGTAGGAAATTAAAAGCTTTTTTCTATTTATTTAATTCTCAAAACTTTAAAAATTCATTAATTTATGTAAAAAAATCATAAAAATAAAATATAAATACTCCGTTGTTCAGTGAAGTGAGGAGAACAACGTAGAAATATTTTCAAGTTTATTTGATGCTTGTATTATTTTTAATTAATTAAATAGTATTTTTCTCATTTTGATTCTCCATTTTCATAGACATTTTACCATAACTTGATATTTAGGGCTTTGATTCTACATGTTATTAGGATTCTTTTCATGATTTTTCCATGGTCATAGGAGATCCCTAAGCATAGATATCTAATTTTCAATTTAATGGTCTCTGTGTTGGTTTAAAAATTCTAATAATTAAAATACTCATCAGAAAAATATAAAACTTATTTTGGTAGGTTTACTATGGTCAGAGGACCCTAGGAAAAATATTAACTTGATTTGACTCATTAAAAATAATCCTAATTATCACCAACCCTAAAAAATGAAATAAAATTAATTTGGAGTACTTATGAATGTAAATGACATAAAAATTATTCCACATTATAATAATTAAAATATAATACAAAAAATTAAAAAATTTGATTTTTAGATCTCCTTATAACTAGATGAACCTAATAAAAATGAAATTTAAATAAAAATAAATACTTTATTTTTGAGCTAATTNTATAAACACCATTCCACATTGTAATTTAATGTCAGGGGAGTTTCCTATAAAAATTTCAAGTCAATTGGAGTTAATTTAGTCACTTAAATGTATTAATCAAGTGAAATGTCATTTTTAGTATTAAAATAATTATAATAATTAAAATATATTACAAAAAATTAATAAATTTTATTTTTAGAGCTCCTTATAACTAGATGAACCTAATAAAAATGAAATTTAAATAAAAATAAATACTTTATTTTTTAGCTAATTTTAAGCCTTTAAAAAATTAAAAATCAATTAAAAATCATAAAAATCACAAGTTTATAAAAACACACTAAAATGTCACATTTGGCTTCCTGACCACCTAGAACTAATTAAAATAATATTTCCAATTTTCTATGTCAAGATATTCATTTTAAAAGGCTTAAAAATGGATTTTCGTTAATTTTTCACTAAAATAANGATTATAAAAACACACTAAAATGTCACATTTGGCTTCCTGATCACTTAGAAATAATTAAAATAATTTTCTCAATTTTCTATGTCAAGATATTCATTTTAAAAGGCTTAAAAATGGATTTTCGTTAATTTTTCACTAAAATAATTCTAATAATTAAAATATAAATCACAAAAATATGAAATTTGTTTCTTTGGGTTTCCTGGACTCAAAGGGATTTAATAAAAATATAAAATATAATTTTCCATCTAAATTTTATTTTATATTTAATTAATACTCAAAATAAACAAATAATTTTAATAATTAAATCAAACAACCAAAAATCATGAAAATTGGTCCATGTGGTCGTTTGACCTAGGTGATGTTTTATTTTGGTTGGTTTATTAAATTTTCATTGAAAATCCTTATTTTGCATTAAAAATAATTATAAAAATTAAATAAACTTGGAAAAATCATATTTTTTTCTCTGATGTTTTAATTAACCCATGAGTGAGTTAACATAAAATCTTCAAGTCATTTGAGTTAAATTTAATGAATTATAGGGTGTTCAGGCCTTAGAGGCAAAAGCATAATTTTGGAATTTAGAGCTTAATTAATATCTAGGCTAATCAAAAGAGCTAAATGGGCAACAAGTGATCTTAAAATAACATGTCTTGATGATTGAAACATAAAAGGTATAAGTGGTAGAAACCAACTTTACTTTGATTCTCATAAAGAACAAAGTTATAATTTTTCAAATTAATGAAATTTGGAAGAATAATTAAATAGGAAGATATTAAAGTGAGGGTTTAATTTTAAGATTATAACTCACTGATTTTAACCCTAAACTAATGCTTTTTGAGACAATTTATAATTCATGATAAGGATTGAGGATATAAATATTAAAAATCCTTTTTATTAATCGTAAACCTATCCATTAAATCTTAAGGGCTTAGTAGTGAACTAGGCTTAATCAAAATTTTGTTTAAAGAGGTTTAGATAATCAACCATGATTAATTTAAAACCTTTCAAAAACACTACAAGCCCATTCTTTAAAAATCAAATTAACTAAATTCCTTAATTAAGTCAAGTTGCCCCCAAAAGGTCTTTACCTATATAACTCATAAATAGGATATCAAGTGATGATTACCCCATTTAAGAGATAATCAAAACATCATGATTCACTAAGCTTAAGGGTATTAATTGGATGAACTATATAGTAAACATTGTAAGACCAAAACGAACTCAAGATAATTCTAAGGACTATGAAATTTCTCGGGTATTACCCGAAACTTCTTCATAATCCTTTNTTCTCTTAAAGGATAAATTTATAATTTTTCAAATTAATGAAATTTGGAAGAATAATTAAACAGGAAGATATTAAAGTGAGGGTTTAATTTTAAGATTATAACTCACTGATTTTAACCCTAAACTAATGTTTTTTGAGATAATTTATAATTCATGATAAGGATTGAGGATATAAATATTAAAAATCCTTTTTTTTTAATCATGAACTTATCCATTAAATCTTAAGGGCTTAGTAGTGAACTAGGCTTAATCAAAATTTTGTTTAAAGAGGTTTAGATAATCAAGCATGATTAATTTAAAACCTTTCAAAAACACTACATGCCCATTCTTTAAAAATCAAATTAACTACATTCCTTAATTAAATCAAGTTGCCCCCAAAAGGTCTTTACTTATATAACTCATAAATAGGATATCAAGTGATGATTACCCCATTTAAGAGATAATCAAAGCATCATGATTCACTAAGCTTAAGGGTATTAATTGGATGAACTATATAGTAAACATAGTAAGACCAAAACAAACTCAAGATAATTCTAAGGACTATGAAATTTCTCGGGTATTACCCGAAACTTCTTCATAATCCTTTGGAAATCTTGTAGAACATCTGGACTTATTATGATTTGCTTAATGGAATCATCCTCAAAATTTAAACCCATTAAGTTATGACATAGGATCTGGTAGAAACACCCTAAATTTGTATTTTCTACTTTCTTTACAAGCATACTTTAATTCCTGCAAAATTATATATACACATATGTGCTTTACAATTACTGAATTTTTAGATAGAGGAAGGAGAAGACTCATCAAGTATACTTTTACAGTTTACAGTGCTATCTATTCTCGTACTTTCTACATTGTACTTTTATTCTTACGAACTTGCATGCTAAACAATGATTTCACCCTGCATGAAAACCAAAACTTCTAGGATAGCACAAAACTGAAACTAAAACCAATTAAAATTAACCAAGATAAAATTCACTGCCACAACATTCAAAGTATAAGACAACTCAAAATTTAATCACAAGCATCACAAACAACAATAGCAACTAAATTAAGACGTCTCGATCGGATGATCGGGAATCCCGCGAAGGAGGTAACCTACGGTTGCTAACGAGACTTCCCATGGTCTAGATGAAAGTATGGAACTCATTAAGTTAAGTTTAATAAATTCATTTGGGCTAAGTGAATCCAATAGAAAATTGTGGTACCAAAATGAGGGAATCATAGGATCCTAACCGGTGTCACTCTAATCAACTTTAACATGCTCCATAACATTTAAAGAATTACAACCATAGGAACATCTAATTTGACATCATAACTTGACACACTAGAAAACTTAAACTCATCACGATAAGGAGCTTGGAGCTAGTACTATGGGCAACAAGACTATCTTCAATAGCAAGAGGAACTACAACAACATATCCTTCTTTAGAATTGAACAACAAAGCCATAGAACTTCGACGTTGTTTGCTTATGTAACGTAAATCCTCACCTTTTCTTTAGGCCTTTGTACAGCTCTGTTATACAATATAAGCCCTAACTCTTCTTAGGATTCTGAGATTGTCGTCTATCACGATCAAAATTCTCATATCTTCTAGGCTATTTGTGTGATCGTCTCACACGAATATAAACCCTACTTAATAAAATCAGCAGGATGAAACACCTAAATATTTCTCCACAAAATTAAAGCCAAACCATAAGATAGCTTGGAAAGTCACTAAGCTTCTTCCCTGGATCTATGACATCCCTTAGTTCTTCCTCCTTTAGACTCTACAACAAAATGTTCCAAATTTGAGTCATCCCCTTTTCACACCTCTTTAGCCGATTTTGTTGAAAAGTCCTATCCCATTGAACTCCTTGAAGATAATATTCCCTGATTTTTATCAAGAGTTTTTTTAGGTGACTTCGGTTATCTAAGATGTAATTAATTATAGGGGCATGCCCTTTTAGGAAGCTTTTCTGAACCCACCTTAAAATAAACCCTGTTTAATTCTCCATATTAAATAGGGGAAATTGTCGGCAAATAAAACGGTTTCGCACACCAAAAGAATGTTATATATTTCTTAGTTTATTTGATCAAGCCTCATCCTCAACTCTTGTGTTTATCCTTCGGGATAGATACAAGTATATTGTGTTGACCTCACATTTTGTGAAGGTCTTAAAATAACATCCATAAACCAAACTCAACTTGAAAAATCTTATGATTTAAGATTCTCAGACANGACATCTGAACTTATTATGATTTTCTTAATGGAATAATCCTCAAAATTTAAAACCATTAAGTTATGACATAGGATCTGGTAGAAACAGCTAAAATTTGTATTTTCTACTTTCCTTACAAGCATACTTTAATTCCTGCAAAATTATATATACATATATGTGCTTTACAAGTACTGAATTTTTAGATAGAGGAAGGAGAAGACACATCAAGTATACTTTTACAGTTTACAGTGTTATCTATACTTGTACTTTCTACATTGTACTTTTATTCTTACGAACTTGCATGCTAAACAATCATGTCGCCCTGCATGAAAACCAAAACTTCTAGGATAGCACAAAACTGAAACAAAAACCAATTAAAATTAAGCAAGATAAAATTCACTGCCACAATATTCAAAATATAAGACAACTCAAAATTTAATCACAAACACATCAAACAACAATAGCAACTAAATTAAGACGTCTTGATCGGATGATCGGGAATCCCGCGAAGGAGGTAACCTACGGTTGCTAACGAGACTTCCCACGGTCTAGATGAAAGTATGGAACTCATTAAGTTGAGTTTAATAAATTCATTTGGACTAAGTGAATCCAATAGAAAATAGTGGTACCAAAATGAGGGAATCAGAGGATCCTAACCGGTGTCGCTCTAATCAACTTTAACATGCTCCATAACATTTAAAGAATTACAACCATAGGAACATCTAATTTGACATCATAACTTGACACACTAGAAAACTTAAACTCATCACGACAAGGAGCTTCGAGCTAGCACTATGGGCAACACGACTATCTTCAATAGCAAGAGGAACTACAACAACATATCCTTCTTTAGAATTGAACAACAAAGCCATAGAACTTCGACGTTGTTTGCTTATGCAACATAAATCCTCACCTTATCTTTAGGCCTTTGTACAGCTCTGTTATACAATATAAGCCCTAACTCGTCTTAGGATTCTGAGATTATCGTCTATCATGATGAAAATCCTTATATCTTCTAGGCTATTTGTGTGATCGTCTCACACGAATATAAACCCTACTTAATAAAAATCAGCAGGATGAAACACCTAAATATTTCTCCACAAAATTAAAGCCAAACCATAAGATAGCCTGGAAAGTCACTGAGGTTCTTCCCTAGATCTATGACATCCCCTAGTTCTTCCTCCTTTAGACTCTACAACAAAAGGTTCCAAATTTGAGTCATCCCCCTTTCACACCTCTTTAGCCGATTTTGTTGAAAAGTCCTATCCCATTGAACTCCTTGAAGATAATATTCCATGATTTTTATCAAGAGTTTTTTTAGGTGACTTCGGTTATCTAAGATGTAATTAACTATAGGGGCTTGCCCTTTTAGGAAGCTTTTCTGAACCCACCTTAAAATAAACCCTATTTAATTCTCCATATTAAATAGGGGAAATTGTCGGCAAATAAAATGGTTTTGTACACCAAAAGAATGTTATATATTTCTTAGTTTATTTGATTGAGCCTCATCCTCAACTCTTGTGTTTATCCTTCGGGATAGATACAAGTATAGTGTGTTGACCTCACATTTAGTGAAGGTCTTAAAATAACATCCATAAACCAAACTCAACTTGAAAAATCTTATGATTTAAGATTCTCAGACATATTTAAAAGACCTAAAATGATCATTGTGATCATTAAGATAAAGGGTCTATCTACATTAACTTCTTTGGACATACCTAGGGATTTTTGTGTCATCTCTTCAAGAATGATGGAATGAAAGGGTGGTAAGCTCATCTTGCACATCCATCACCCTCCAATGACAAAGAAACTAGTACCAACCTCATTTTCTCATGATTAAGGTAATCATGAGCTTAACATAATGAGGGATGATGAGGAATGGTATGTGTCATCCCTTCTTCAACATCATTAAATGACTCATAAAATTTACATGGTGAAGGTTCTATTTGGATGGTTAAGTTGCCATTCACCACCACCCAGATTTGCCAATTGGAGGGAGCCAAAATTGGATCCTAAATTCTAACCTAAATTAAAACCATAAGGATAATTGATCAAAAACTTTATCCATACATTAATGGCTCTTGGAACTTATTCTCAAAGTAATCCGAAGATGAGAGCCACCTCCCCTGCATAGCCCTGAACCAGGAAGCCACTATTAATGGCTAGAAAATGGACCAAACCCGTGAGCTACAAAGGAGGGGGAGAAATTGGAAAAATCAAAATACTGCCCAATTCCCAAAACTCCAAATACCAAAAATACTTATCATATCTTGAGCAATTGATCCATTATGGAATCGAGCCACAAAGCTCACCCAATCCCCTCAATTTGACCAACCTGAAACCCCCAAAAAAAGGAAAAATTTGGAGTGTAAAGCCAAACCCTCAAAATATTCAAATTGACCATCCTAAATCAATCTAAGGATTGAGTGAGGAGAAGCCCAATCGAAATTGGCCTTCCCCAAAGCCTTTAACCCACTGTTTGACCATCTCCATCCAAGCCGATCCACCTTATGATCAAATTCATATAAAGGCTCAATTTAACATCAAATTGAGTTGGAGGAAAGTCTTCTCAGGACCACACAAAGCTTCCAATTCATCCAGTTCAAGGCTATAATCACTGTGTCCGAGGTATGGTTTCTCTAACCTTAATATCGTTCAGGTTTCATACTTTGTAAAATAAATCAACCCAAAAACCCCACAAATCCGTATGGATATGCTTGTCCTGNTACATTGACTTCTTTGGACATACCTAAGGATTTTTGTGTCATCTCTTCAAGAATGATGGAATGAAAGGGTGGTAAGCTCAGCTTGCACCTCCATCACCCTCCAATGACAAAAAAACTAGTACCGGCCTCATTTTCTCATGATTAAGGTAATCATGAGCTTAACATAATGAGGGATGATGAGGAATGGTATGTGTCATCCCTTCCTCAATATCATTAAATGACTCATAAAATTTACATGGTGAAGGTTCTATCAGGATGGTTAAGTTTCCATTCACCACCACCCAAATTTGCCAATTGGAGGGAGCCAAAATTGGATCCTAAATTCTAACCTAAATTAAAACCATAAGGATAATTGATCAAAAACTTTATCCATACATTAATGGCTCTTGGAACTTATTCTCAAAGTAATCCAAAGACGAGAGCCACCTCCCCTGCATAGCCCTGAACGAGGAAGCCACTATTAATGGCTAGAAAATGGACCAGACCCGTGAACTACAAAGGAGGGGGAGAAATTGGAAAAATCAAAATACTGCCCAATTCCCAAAACTCCAAAAACCAAAAATACTTCTCATATCTTGAGCAATTGATCCATTATGGAATCGAGCGACAAAGCTCACCCAATCCCCTCAATTTGACCAACCTGAAACCCCCAATAAAGGAAAATTTTTGAGTGTAAAGCCAAACTCTCAAAATATTCAAATTGACCATCCTAAATCCATCTAAGGAGTGAGTGAGGAGAAGCCCAATCGAAATTGGCCTTCCCCATAGCCTTTGACCCACTGTTTGACCATCTCCATCCAAGCCGAGCCACCTTATGATCAAATTCATATAAAGGCTCAATTTAACATCAAATTGAGTTGGAGGAAAGTCTTCTCAGGACCACACAAAGCTTCTAATTCATCCAATTCAAGGCTATAATCACTGTGTCCAAGGTATGGTTTCTCTAACCCTAATATTGTTCAGGTTTCATACTTTGTAAAATAAATCAACCCAAAAACCCCACAAATCCGTATGGATATGCTTGTCCTGCTATGATGAAGCTTATGGAACAAACCCCATGAGATTTTATTAAGATCCAAGCGAGATCTTAAGCTTGGATCATGGATGGTTTGCAGGTTATGAAGGATTTGGGGAAGATGACGGGATGTCGTCCATTTTTATGTATTAAAAATGGACGGCTCTGATCTCATCGTTCCACTCTTTTATCCATATGAAACAAAGTCGCGTCAGCGCCATGTGGATATCGACATCCAATTAAACGACGCCGTGTGGTTTTCGACGGATCCGATGATCCAGTCAGCGCCATGCGGAAAGTCGGTTAAGTAGGAAATTAAATAAATCCAGAAAATCTTATATAACATTAAAAAATGATATCATGACATAAAAAAATAACAAAAATAAAACAAAAGTACCTCTAAACTCAGGACAATGAGTAGAATATTTTGGAGATAAAATCAAAATTTAATAAATTATATTTAATTTTTAATTATATAATTACTCTCTCGAGTAATTTAATTATTCAAAATTATTTATAATTTCAAAAATTTTNGTTTCATCCATATGAAACAAAGTCGCGTCAGCGCCATGTGGATATCCCCATCCAATTAAACGACGCCGTGTGGTCTTCGACGGATCCGATGATCCAGTCAGCGCCATGCGGAAATTCGGTTAAGTAAGAAATTAAATAAATCCAGAAAATCCTATTTAACATTAAAAAATGATATCTTGAAATAAAAAATAACAAAAATAAAACAAAAATACCTCTGAACTCAGGACAATGAGTAGAATATTTTGGAGATAAAATCACAATTTAATAAATTATATTTAATTTTTAATTAATTAATTACTCTCTCGAGTAATTTAATTATTCAAAAATATTTATAATTTCAAAAATTTTGAAATTTGTAGGGAATGATATTTAAGCCCTTGGGAATCTTCCATAATTTTTCAAAGGCCAGAAAAATTTTCTTGACATCAATTTTCTAATTTCTTTCAAATTTGTAATTAACCTTAAAATTATTATAAAAATTGAAGAAATTGGGAATTAAAATTTGAAATGGTTAGAAAACTTAGAGCGACANAAATTTTCCAAAGGCCAGAAAAATTCTCTTGACATCAATTTTCTAATTTCTTTCAAAATTTGTAATTATCCTTAAAATTATTATAAAAATTGAAGAAATTGGGAATTAAAATTTGAAATGGTTAGAAAACTTAGAGCGACACCTCTAAACTCTAAAATGACAAACTCTTGACCATTTACAAATTTTTAAATGACATTTCATTTCTATTGTTAAATTTGTAAAAATAAAAATTACATATTTACCCTAGTCTTCTTTAGTCTTGGACACTAGCCTTAGTGACACTTAGAGTTAAGCAAACTCTAATCCATAGACCTAAATGACATAAGGTCTAATTCACATCATCATGACCATTGAGTCTAACCCCATAGACTCAATATCCAGACTTGATCTGAGTTCAAGTCAAATCAAATAAAACACTTAGATTCCATCTAGGGGTACCCAAAACTCTAATTAGGTTTAAAGCACCTTTAGAACTAATTAAATCAAGTTAAACCTTAACTACAATAGGTTTAACTCAATACATACCTAATTAGGTTTAAACTACATTTAGACCTAATTAAACCCTAGTTAAACCTTAACTACATTAGGTTTAACTTAACAAACCCTAATTAGGCCTAAACCCCATTTATACCTAATTAAATTCTTATTAAACCCAATTAGACTTAACCCATATTATGTCTAATTAATCAATTACACCATACCCAAATTAGGTTTAATTAACCTTTAAACTCAATTAGACTTAACCCATATTAAGTCTAATTAATCAATTANTACCTTATTAAATTCTTGTTAAACCTTAACTGCATTAGGTTTAACTTAACAAACCCTAATTATGCCTAAACCACATTTAGACCTAATTAAACCCTAGTTAAACCTTAACTACATTAGGTTTAACATAACAAACCCTTATTAGGCCTAAAACATTTTTAGACCTAATTAAACCCTAGTTAGACCTGAACTACATTAGGTTTAACTAATCAAATCTGAATTAGGTCTAACCCTTATTAGACCTAATTAATCAATTAAACCTTACCTAAATTAGGTTTAATTAACCTTAAGCCCAATTAGACTTAACCCATATTAAGTCTAATTAATCAATTATACCTTATCCAAATTAGGTTTAATTAACCTATAAAATCAATTAGATTTAATCGATATTAAGTCTAATTAATCAATTAAACCTTACCAAATTAGGTTTAATTAACCTTTAAACCCAATTAGACTTAACCCATATTAAGTCTAATTAATCAATTAAACCTTACCAAAATTAGGTTTAATTAACCTTTAAACCCCAATTAGACTTAACCCATATTAAGTCTAATTAATCAATTACACCATACCCAAATTAGGTTTAATTAACCTTTAAACTCAAAGAGTTAACCCATATTAAGTCTAATTAATCAATTAAACTTTACCAAAATTAGGTTTAATTAACCTTAAACTCAATTAGACTTAACCCATATTAAGTCTAATTAATTAATTAAAACTTACCAAAATTAGGTTTAATTAACCTTAAACCCAATTAGACTTAACCCATATTAAGTCTAATTAATTAATTAAACCTTACCTAAATTAGGTTTAATTAACCTTTAAACCCAATTAGACTTAACCCATATTAAGTCTAATTAATCAATTAAACCTTACCAAAATTAGGTTTAATTAACCTTTAAATCCAATTACACTTAACCCATATTAAGTCTAATTAAACAATTAAACTTTACGAATATTAGGTTTAATTAACCTTAAACCCAATTAGACTTAACCCATAATAAGTCTAATTAATCAATTAAACCTTACATAAATTAGGTTTTAATTAAACCTTAATTAGGGTTATTTAATCCAAAGAAAGCCTGATTTGAGTTCAACCAAACTTAAACTCAAGTTAACTCAAACATTAGGTTCAACCCACATTAAACCTAACTTAACCAAAGCCTAATTTGAGTTCAACCTAACTTGAACTCAAGTTAACTCAAACATTAGGTTCAACCCACATTGAACCTAACTTAACTAAAGCCTAATTTGAATTCAACCTAACTTGAACTCAACTTAACTCAAGCATTAGGTTCAACATATACTGAACCTAAATCAAGCCTTAAACTGAAGTTCAATTCAAATTGAACATAGGTCAACATAAACTTTAGGTCCAACCAAAATTGAACCTAACTCAAATCAACACTTAAGTCTTAATTACATTAGACTTAAGTCAATTCAATCCTTAGGTTCTACCTATATTGAACCTAAATACCATAAGTCTTAACTACATTGGACTTAAAATCAACCCTTAGGTTCTACCTACATTGAACCTAAAATAACTTAAGTCCTAGTTACATTGGACTTAAACCATTTCCAATCCTTAGGTTCAACCTATATTGAACCTAAATACCTTAAGTCCTAACTACATTGGACTTAAAACCAATTCAACTCTTAGGTTCTACCTATATTGAACCTAAATATCTTATGTCCTAACTACATTGGACTTAAAACCAATTCAACTCTTAGGTTCTACCAACATCGAGCCTAAATACCATAAGTCCTAACTTAAATTCAACTCTTAGGTTCTACCTACATTGAACCTAGAACATCTTAAGTTCTATCCACACTGGACTTAAAACTAATTAAACTCTTAGGTTTTACCTACATTGAACCTAAAACATCTTAAGTCCTAATTACATTAGACTTACACAATTTCTAATCATTAGGTTCTACCTATATTGAACCTAGAATATCTTAAGTCCTATCCACATTGGACTTAAAACCAATTAAACCCTTAGGTTCTACCTACATTGAACCTAAAACATCATAAGNCAAAATTTCTAATCATTAGGTTCTACCTATATTGAACCTAGAATATCTTAAATCCTATCCACATTGGACTTAAAACCAATTAAACCCTTAGGTTCTACCTACATTGAACCTAAAACATCTTAAGTCCTAATTACATTGGACTTAAACCATTTCTAATCTTTAGGTTCTACCTATATTGAACCTGAATCATCTTCAGTTTCACCGACATTAAGCCTAAATCCTAGGTTTCAATTAAACTCTCTCAATTCTAATTGAAATATAACCTAAAACAAATTACATCATAAAAATCTAACTCACCGACATAAATGACATAAAATTCATCTTAAAAGACATTAAAACACCATTTANTAAATATGACCTAAAACAAATTACATCATAAAAATCTAACTCACCGACATAAAAGACATTAAAACACCATTTAAACATCTGTGTTCAGATTTGTGAAGATTTCTTGGACGACACAATCTATGCTTGCGGACAAGAATCTTTTGGTCCTGGTTTAAACACCTTTTAGACTAAGTAAATTTGAATACTTCACGGCCCTGGGACGACGGAGCCTTAGAGATATTGACCGAGTCATTTAAAAATTATTCAACCAATTAAATGACCAACTAAAATTGATAAATCTGACAACATGGTTTTATGCTAATCATGTTCTCTTTTGCAAGTTTATTGAAGACATGAAAGCAAATTTGTTCTAGATTCCTTTGCATGTTCTAGGGTGTGCTAACTCTATTTTGCAGGATGGCATTCGAAAGCGGAATTTTAAGATAACAAAACCAGACAAAAATAGACAAAACAAAATAAAATGACATAAACAAAATGACAAGACATAACAAAAAACCAAAACTTTTAGGATAGCCATGAAGAAAAATTGATATGACAATTATAAAACAACAAAATGACAAAACAAAAATAAAATGGCATAACATGACAAAAAAATGACATGACATGACACAAACAAAATAAAACCTTTAGGGTAGAATCAGATTCTTAGGAATCTATTACCCTAGAAATAAAACATTTGATATTTCTTTCCTTGACCTTGACATTTCTTAGAAGAACGAATGTTAATGTTAATTAGGAGTTTTCTTAGGTAAATCTAGAAATGCCTAAGATGTAATTAACTATAGGAGCTTGCTCCTATAGAAAAATTAAGAATTCAAAATAGGTGATCAACCTAAATCTCTGGTTATTAGACAATTTATGTGGTTATCCTTATATGAGATACTGACATTCTAGAGTCTTCTCTATAAGTTTACCACCTAACATTTCTCTTATTTTCTATCATTTTCCCTTTCCCTTTTTCCTATTCCTTTAATACTCGAGGATCTTTTAATTGATCCAAAAGATTAAGGTAAATTGGAAAATAGGGCAATAAGATAGATAAAAAAGAGTGGCGACTCCAACATCCTTATCGATAATAGACATGACGACATGAGGGCACAAACATGAATTGGCGGCAACCACGGATGACAAGTTCTGAGCGGCGACATAGTGCTCTTTCATTTAAACTGTGAAAGATATGAGGTCAGTTTGATTTCACATTTTTCTTAAATAAATAAATATATATATATATATATATATATNTAATTAACCTCAAACTCAATTAAACTTAACCCATATTAAGTCTATTTAATTAATTAAACCTTACCAAAATTAGGTTTAATTAACCCTAAACCCAATTAGACTTAACCCATATCAAGTCTAATTAATTAATTAAACCTTACCTAAATTAGGTTTAATTAACCTTTAAACCCAATTAGACTTAACCCATATTAAGTCTAATTAATCAATTAAACTTTACGAAAATTAGGTTTAATTAACCTTAAACCCAATTAGACTTAACCCATATTAAGTCTAATTAATCAATTAAACCTTACCCAAATTAGGTTTTAATTAAACCTTTATTAGGTTTATTTAATCCAAAGAAAGCCTGATTTGAGTTCAACCAAACTTGAACACAAGTTAACTCAAACATTAGGTTCAACCCACGTTAAACCTAACTTAACCAAAGCCTAATTTGAGTTCAACCTAACTTGAACTCAAGTTAACTCAAACATTAGGTTCAATCCACATTGAACCTAACTTAACTAAAGCCTAATTTGAATTCAACCCAACTTGAACTTAACTTAACTCAAACATTAGGTTCAACATATACTGAACCTAAATCAAGCCTTAAACTGAGGTTCAATTCAAATTGAACATAGGTCAACATAAACCTTAGGTCCAACCAAAATTGAACCTAACTCAAATCAACCCTTAAGTCTTAATTACATTAGACTTAATTCAATTCAATCCTTAGGTTCTACCTATATTGAACCTAAATACCTTAAGTCTTAACTACATTGGACTTAAAATCAACCCTTAGGTTCTAACTACATTGAAACTAAAACAACTTAAGTCTTAATTACATTGTACTTAAACCATTTCCAATCCTTAGGTTCAACCTATATTGAACCTAAATACCTTAAGTCCTAACTACATTGGANCATAGTCCGTAGAACTCAGAATGTCCTAAAAAACTCCTAATTTCCCTTACATTTGTTGGATAAGGTAAAGTAGCGATCACTTGATTTTAGCAGGATCTCCTTCCATACCATTTTTTAATATTTGATGTCCTAATACAATTCCTCCTGCTATCATGAATTGACATTTTTCCCAATTTAGAAGACTAATTTTTTTTCTTCACAGGCTTAAGAACATTTGATAAATGTTCTAAACATGTGTCAAATGATGTTCCAAACACTAAAAAATCATCCATAAGGTCTTCAATCCCTTTTTCAACTAAATATCAAAAAATTTCCATCATACATCCTTAAAATGTAGCAGGGGTATTACATAAACCAAAGGGCATTCTTCTAAAAGCAAATATACCATAAGGACTGGTAAAAGTTATTTTCACTTGATCCTTAGGAGTTAATTGAATTTGGTGATAACTATCCAAAAAATAAAAGTATTTATGCCCAGCTAGCCTATCCAGCATTTGATCTAGAAAGTGTAGTGGAAAATGATCTTTGCTAGTGGCAAGATTTAATTTTATAAAATCAATACATATTCGCCACCCTGTGACTTGTCTAGTAGGTATTAATTCATTATGTTCATTCACAGTCACACTTAGAAGGCCCACCGACGGCACCCTCGAGGCCGTCGACGGCGAGCTCAGTTGTTTGTCCAACTATGCATTGGATGAGGACGAATTTTGGAGGGGTGCTTAGACAACTCTTGGGAAAATTCATCCACATCTTTAAAGAAAAGACTTTTGCCGAAAATAGAAGAGAGAGGCTCAAAATTGAAGTGTGGGAAAAGTGTGGAGAGTCTAAATTGTGAGGAATTCTTCAATAGATCGTAAGAGTGGAGGGAAATTAATAGATTTCTTGCTCATTGCCGCTTCGAAGAGGAATTCAGTGTGTTGTAAAGAAAGGAAGAAATTCAGAGGAACTTCGAGGAGTTTGCTTGGGGAGAAATTAGAGATAAGTTTATTTATTGTTATGACTTTGATTTTATATATGAATTTCAAGTTCTGTTGTTTTTTCCCCATGAGATCTGAGTAGTTTTCTCTGTCTTTCTCCTTGACTTGTGATTTGTGAAATGGTGATTTGAATTGGTTGAGCCATGAAAATGTTAAGGAAGTTGTGATGATGTTTTTACTTCGATCTTAATTTACTTTCAATCTCGCCAATTGATTTGTTAAAATATGTTGAGTTTTACACTTTGATCTTAATTTACTTTCAATCTAGCCAATTGATTTGTTAAAATATGTTGAGTTTTACAACTAAGGTGAAGATTACATCCAAGATTCAGGGAGGTCAAAACCCTTAGAAGTTGGGTGCAAATAAATAGAGAAATAAAATTATCGGGCGTAGAATTTGAGATTTTAGAGTGACAGACTAAAATCCCCAATTCGTCCTATCGTTTGGTTGAAGTGTGGCGTAGAATTATAGATTTTAGAGTGACAGACTAAAATCCCCAATTCGGTCCTATCGTTTGGGTGCTGAAGTGTATTTAGCCATCAGGTGAGGGGAACGTGGGAGCTCTGAAGTGAGAGCCGGTATCCTCCCAACCTAGCCACATATTCAGCTCAGGCCAGGGGAACGTGGGAGCTCCTAAGTGAGAGCCGTTATCCTCCCAGCCTAGCCGCAGATTCAGTGCAGGTGAGGGGAACGTGGGAGCTCCGAAGTGAGAGCCGGTATCTTCCCAGCCTAGCCGTAGAATTGACAGACTAAAATCCCCAATTCGGTCCTATCGTTTGGGTGCTGATGTGTATGTTAGCCCTCATGAGAGACTAAAATCCCCAATTTGGTCCTATCGTTTGGGTGCTGAAGTGTAGATGTTAGCCCTCAGATAAGGGGAACATGGGAGCTCCAAAGTGAGAGCCGGTATCCTCCCAGCCTAGCCACAAATTCAGCGAGGGGAACGGGGGAGCTCTGAAGTGAGAGCCGGTATCCTCCCAGCGTAGTCGCAGATTCGGTAAACAAGCAAAGGATTAGTCAATGTTTTTTATGTCTGGACCAAAGATTAAAGAATATGTATGCTTCTATTTGGCACAATACAATTGAACTGATTCAATTTATCCATTCACTATAATTTCTTGACAAAGAGAATGATGTTTTCTTATATATTGAATATCACATTAGAACCTTCATTAGTATAATTAGTTATTTAATAGTTAAGATATATTGAATATCACATTAAAAACCTCATTAGTATAATTAGTTATTTAAGAGTTATTAAAAATTGTATATTTATTTCAGTTGCCTATTAGTGGAGAATAAAATTGAATTTCATTGTTGCGATTAAAGTATTGCTTTTCTAAAGTCGTAGTTCGTAGTTCTAATTTTACTCCTTGTGGGATCGATATCTAGGACTCCATTAGAGCCCTATATTACTTGAGCGATATGTATACTTGCGTTGATAAGTGTGACTTTACAATTATTGAATATTTATTAAGTCCATATTTATCTTGTATTTTTAATGTAACTTTACAATTATTGAATATTTTATACATATATCTTTATCGAATTTATAAATATTATTAAGTTTTTGGTGCAGTTGCTGAGGAATTAAACCTTTTAGCAGCAGTACTAAATACTTATATTTATAAGCATATATAAAGTCGCTGTCAAGCTTTTGGCGCTGTTGCCGGGGAGTAAACAAGAATCATAATTAGAGTAAAGGACAAATTAAGATTATTAAAAAATTTTTACTTGAATTGCAACTTATTTTCATATTTCGTTAATTGTTTTACTGTGCACTAATTTCAATTTGTATGCGTAAATTTGTACCTGAAAATCTTATACCCTACGATTCGAAATTAGAACGTACGGTTAGAAAAATTAGAAGATTGAGAAGAGAACTTAGAAATTCTGATATAATGGAAAACAACATGAACAATCAAGGAATAGAAAATGAACACACCTAGACCCCTATGAGATTATGCAAATCCTACAGCAGATGAAATTCACTTATCTATCCAAATTCCTGATGTGGCAGCTAAATCATTAGAGCTTAAACCTGCTATTATCCAAATGGTACAAAACAATCAATTCAGGGGTACACCAAATGAAAATCCTAATTTACACCTCGTTAGTTTTTTAGAACTGTGTGCTACATTTAAATATGACAGAGTTTCAAATGATGTTGTTAGACTTAGACTTTTTCCTTTTTCACTTAGGGATAAGGCTAAGATGTGGTTAAATTTGTTAGCATCATGATCTATTAGAACTTGTGGAGAATTTTCGGAGAAATTTCTATCGAAATATTTCCCTCCATCCAAAACTGCTAAACTTAGAAATGACATAACATCGTTAATAGAAGAGATGACTACCAACAATTTTCAATGGCCCTCTGAAAGGGTAAATCATAAAAGAGTACTAAGTATCCATGATTCTGATTCAATATCTATGTTAGCTTCGCAGATTGTTGCAATATCAAAGAAATTAGATCATTATGGAATGAATTATTCTCCAACACCTCTTATGATGGAAGAGAATTCATCTGGGCCATTTGTGAATGTTCAACCATCATATGAGAGTTTAAATGTTATTAATAGGCCTAACAACTCTTATTCAAACTATTATAACCCAGGTTGGAAGAGTCATCTAAATTTTAATTGGAATAACAATTCTACTACAAATCAACAATAAGCGAAGAACCCAGTGAATCCATTAAGAAATCCATTCAACCAAGGAAATATTAATTATAGACCTTCTTATCCTCCAGGATTTAACAGTAACACTCAAATTAAAGAAAAGAAATTGTCTATGGAAGAGCTGATATTAAACATGGGTCAACAATTGCAGAATTAAGGAAATCAATTACAAATTCAAGGAAATCAATTACAAAATCAAGACATTGAAAACCAATTGGGACATATCGCTACTGCGCTTAGTAACCGAACATTAGGAACTTTTTCTTAGAATCAAGGAAATCAATTACAAATTCAAGGAAATCAATTACAAAATCAAGGAGCTGCTATTAAGAATATTACAATTAGGGCATATCACTACTGTGCTTAGTAACCGAACATTAGGAACTTTTCCTAGTACTGTGAAGGGCATATCGTTAATGCGCTTAGTAACTGAACATTAGGAACTTTTCCTAGTAGTGTGGAACTGAATCCTAAAGATCAAGCAAAAGAACAAATCAAAGTGATACACTTACGAAGTGGAAAAGAATTGGAAATAAGAGTACAGAAAGAAACGGAAACTGAAATAGAGAAAGTGGATACTGACAAAGAAAAGGATCATGAGTACCCCAGATTTAGAATATCCACTTACACCAATGAAAATTACTGTGGAGAAACCTCTACCACCGTTTTCTCAAAGATTGAAGCAACACAAACAGAATAAACAATTTTCCAAATTTTTAGTTTAAGGGTTAACCGTAAATATTCACTCCGTAGAAGCTTTAGAGGAAATGCCCAATTATGTGAAATTTATGAAAAATATTCTGAACAAGAAAAGGAAGTTCACTGATAACAAAACTANACAACTTCCAACAGGCAACTCCTTAACAAAAATAGTGCCGACACTAACATATAATAGTCTAAAAAAATACTACCCCAAATTTTCTTAATCACACATAATCAACAATCAAAACAAAACACACTGATAACTATGAGTTGCCTCCCACAAAGCTCTTGATTTTAGGTCACCAGCCCGACGTAACCAGTGCTCACTCTGGTTGACCCAACATCATTCAATCGTTACATTTATGCTGATCCCCAACAAAATAAGGTTTCAGTCTATGACCATTCACTTTAAATACTTTCTCAATTTTAGGATCTTTAATATTCATAGCTTCATAAGGATAAACTTTTATCATAACAAATGGGCCCATCCACCTGGACTTAAGTTTTCCTAGAAATAATCTTAACCTTACTATATAATAAAACTTGTTGCTCTGGCTGAAAATTTTTAGTAAGAATCCTTCAATCATGCCACATCTTCATCTTTTCTTTGTATATCTTTGCACTCTCATAAGATTCATTCCTTATTTCTTCAAGCTCATTTAATTGTAATAATCTTTTCTCACTAGCATCGTTTAAATTATAATTAAACTCTCTAATTGCCCAATATGCTTTATGCTCAATTTCAACTAATAAGTGATAAGCTTTCGTAAATATTAGTCTATTTGGGGTCATTCCTATAGGAGTTCTATATGCAGTCCTATAAGCCCACAAAGCATAGTCAAGTTTGACTGACAAGTCCATTTTTGTTGGATTTACAGATTTTTTTCATGACTCTTTTAATTTCACGATTGGATTATTTAGCTAAACCACTTATCTGAGGAAGATAGGCAGTAGCAATTCTATGGTTTATATGATATTTCTTTAATAATTTCTCCATTATGACATTTTTGAAATGACTTCCCCCATCAGTTATGATCACTCTTGGCATCCCAAATATTCAAAATATGTTCGTTTTTCAAAAATTTTGCAACACTTTGAGCATAACATCGAGGTAAGGCAATAACTTCTATCCATTTGGATACATAGTCCACTACTAATAGTATACATAAATTCCTGAAAGATGGTATAAATTGTCCCATGAATCTAATCCTCAAACATCAAATATTTCAACTTCTAGCATATAATTGAGGGGCATCTCATTTCTTCTAGAGAATATTGCCTACACTTTGACATCTATCATAAGTTTTGATATAAACATTAACATCTCTAAAAATTGTAGGCCAATATTACTCGTTGACATCTATCATAAGTTTTAATATAAGCATTAACATCTCTAAAGGTAGTAGGTCAATATAATCTAGATTATAAAATTTTGTATGTTGTTTTATCAACACCAAAATGTCCCCCAAAATCAGAATTATGACATNCATTTAAACATTTGTGTTCAGATTTGTGAAGATTTCTTGGATGACACAATCTATGCTTGCTGACAAGAATCTTTTGGTCCTGGTTTAAACACCTTTCAGACTAAGTAAATTTGAATACTTCACGGCCCCGGGAAGACAGAGCCTTAGAGATATTGACCGGTTCATTTAAAAATTATTCAACCAATTAAATGACCAACTAAAATTGATGAATCTGACAACATGGTTTTATGCTAAGCATGTTCTCTTTTGCAAGTTTATTGAAGACATGAAAGCAAATTCGTTCTAGATTACTTTGTGTGTTTTGTTTCGAAATGACTTCTCCCATCAGTTATGATTACTCTTGGCATCCCAAATATTCAAAATATGTTTGTTTTCAAAAATTTTGCAACACTTTGAGCATAACATCGAGGTAAGGAAACAGCTTCTATCCATTTGGATACATAGTCCACTACTAATAGTATACATAAATTCCTGAAAGATGGTATAAATTGTCCCATGAATCTAATCCCCAAACATAAAATATTTCAACTTCTAGCATATAATTGAGGGGCATCTCATTTCTTCTAGAAATATTTCCTACTCGTTGACATCTATCATAAGTTTTAATATAAGCATTAACATCTCTAAAGGTAGTAGGTCAATATAATCCAGATTGTAAAATTTTGTATGTTGTTTTATCAACACCAAAATGTCCCCAAAAATCAGAATTATGACATTTTTTGATAATTTCATATGTTTCTTCTAAAGGTAAACATCTTCGAATAATCAGATCCTTTCCTTGTTTATATAAAATTGGGTCATCCCAAAAATAAGTCTTAGCTTCAGAAATAAATTTCATCTTCTGTTGGTATGTCATTCCATAGGATATAATATCACTAACAAAGAAAGTTCACAATGTCGGCATACCACAGAACACACCACTCATTAATATTGAACAAATTTTCATCTAGAAAATGTTCATTAATTTGAGTGGTTTTTCTAACTCAAGTCTGGACAAATGATCAGCAATTTGATTTTTAGTTCCTTTCTGATCTACTATTATAAAATCAAACTCTTGTAAAAGAAGAATCCATCTTATAAGTCTTGATTTAACATCCTTCTTTTTCATAAGTTTTTAATAGCAGAATGATCTGTATGCACTACGCAATGAGTTCCAAAGAAAAATGATCTAAATTTATCAAAGGCAATACTATTGCTAATAACTCTTTTTCAGTTGTTGTATAATTAATGTNTACACATCCTCGAATAATCAGATCCTTTCTTTGTTTATAAAAAATTGGGTCATCCCAAAAATAAGTCTTAGCTTCAGAAATAAATTTCATCTTCTGTTGGTATGTCATTCCATAGGATATAATATCACTAACCAAGAAAGTTCACAATGCCGGCATACCACAGAACACACCACTCATTAATATTGAAAAAATTTTCATCTAGAAAATGTTCATTGATTTTTTTTCAAAACAGAGTGGTTTTTCTAACTCAAGTCTGGACAAATGATCAGCAATTTGATTTTTAGTTCCTTTCTGATCTACTATTATAAAATCAAACTCTTGTAAAAGAAGAATCCATCTTATAAGTCTTGATTTAACATCCTTCTTTTTCATTAAGTATTTAATAGCAGAATGATCTGTATGCACTACGCAATGAGTTCCAAATAAAAATGATCTAAATTTATCAAAGGCAATACTATTGCTAATAACTCTTTTTCAGTTGTTGTATAATTAATGTAGGTTTCATTAAGAGTTTTACTAGCATAATAAATTATGTTGAAAATTTTATCATCTCTTTGCCCTAAAACAGCTCCAGTAGCATAATCACTGGCATCACACATTAGTTCAAAAGGCTTTCCCTAATTTTGGTGAAACTATAATTAGTGTAGTGACTAATTTTTCTTTTAATAACTCAAAAGCTTTTAGGCACTCTTCATCNTAGCTCCAGTAGCAGAATCACTGGCATCACACATCAGTTCAAAAGGCTTTCCCTAATTTGGTGAAACTATAATTAGTGTAGTGACTAATTTTTCTTTTAATAACTCAAAAGCTTTTAAGCACTCTTCATCAAAATTGAAAATTGCATCTTTCTCCAATAAATGACATAAAGGCTTAGCAATTTTTGAAAAGTCTTTAATACATCGTCCGTAGATTTCAGAATGTCCTAAAAAACTCCTAGTTTCCCTTACATTTGTTGGATAAGGTAAAGTAGCGATCACTTGATTTTTAGCAGGATCTCCTTCTATACCATTTTTTAATATTTGATGTCCTAATACAATTCCTCCTGCTATCATGAATTGACATTTTTCCCAATTTAGAGGACAAAATTTGTTTCTTCACAGAGCTTAAGAACATTTAATAAATGTTCTAAACATGTGTCAAATGATGTTCCAAACACTAAAAAATCATCCATAAGGACTTCAATCCCTTTTTCAATTAAATATCAAAAAATTGCCATCATACATCCTTGAAATGTAGCAGGGGCAATACATAAACCAAAGGGCATTCTTCTAAAATCAAATATACCATAAGGACTGGTAAAAGTTATTTTCACTTGATCCTTAGGAGTTAATTGAATTTGGTGATAACTAGTATATCCATCCAGAAAATAAAAGTATTTATGCCCAGCTAGCCTATCCAGCATTTGATCTAGAAAGTGTGGTGGAAAATGATCTTTCCTAGTGGCAAGATTTAATTTTATATAATCAATACATATTCTCCACCCTGTGACTTGTCTAGTAGGAATTAATTCATTATGTTCATTCACAGTCACAGTTGCTCCTCCTTTCTTAGGAACGCAGTGAATTAGACTAACTCATGCACTATCTGATATAGGGTAGATAATTCCAGCATCTAACCACATTAAAATATATTTCCTTACTACTTCTTTCATAACAATGTTCAATCTCCTTTGAGGATCAACCCTGAGTTTGCAGTTCCCTTCCATATAAATTATATGCATACAAATTGAAGGGCTAATTCCTTTAATATTAGCTATTTTCCATTCAAAGGCTTTCTTAAAATTTTCAAAATTTTCAACAATCTTTCTTCTTCTTCAATCATTGACTTTAAGGAAATTATAACTTGTAAAGTAGAGGAATCACCTAAAAAGACATATTTTAAATGATCAGGAAGTAACCCTCAACTCATGTTCTGGAGGTTTTTCAATCGATGGACAAAATGATTTATCTTTTTTCTATCGTGTCCAAAACTTCAAAACTTTCTCAAACATAATTTGAATCTTCCTTAAAAAGATCTTCACATTGATCTAATTTATCTTCTTGCTCGTGTTCCAAATCTTTTACTTCAGATTTTTCTTCATAATTAGTTTTGAAATGACATTCACTCAGATATCTTATAACATCCATTCTATAACATTCATCATCTTTACCTTTTGTAAGGTACTTCGTTGATCTTGAAATGTTAAAAGTAACAGTTTGATCAGTAACCTGCATTGTTAATTCTCCTTTCTACACATCTATCATTGCTCCTTCTGTGGCTAGGAAATGTCTCCCCAAAATGATAGGTATCTCTTTATCTTCCTCCATATCCAACACATTAAAATTAATAGGAAAGATAAATTGATCCACTTTCTCTAAGACAACTTCTATAACTCCTTTAGGATAAGTTATCGAACGCTCTACTAACTACAGATTTATAGTAGTAGGAATTATTTCTCCTAATTCTAATCTTTTAAATATTGATAATGACATAAGATTAATGCTTGGACCTAAATCACATAAAGCTTTCCCATAAAATATGTCTCCTATTGCACATGTAATTGTAAAGCTACCAGGATCTTTAAGCTTTTCAGGAAGCTTTTTTTGAAAAATTGCACTGTAGTCCTCACTAATTGCAACAGTCTCATTATCTTCAAACTTCCTTCTCCTATTGAGAATATCTTCATAAACTTTACATAGCTTGGAATTTGTTCAAAGGCTTCAACAAATGGAATATTAATGGTAAGCTTCTTAAAAATTTCCAAAAGTTTTGAAAATTGCATATCCAACTTCTGTTGATGAAGTCTTTGAGGAAATGGAGGTGGTGGTTTTTCTAAATCAAATTTTAAGCAGAGAAATAGGTCTTTCAGAATCTTTTGGAGTGTCCACTTTTGATCCTTTAATTTCTTCTCTCCCTACTTCAATTTCTTTTTGAAACCTACCTTCCAACTCTCTTTCGCTTTTAAGTTGAACGGTATTTACTTGCTCTTTATTATGGTCTTTTGAATTTGTTTCAGTATTACTAAGAAGTGTTCCTTGAGATCTATTACTTAATGAATTTTTTATTTGTCCAAGTTCATTCTCAATATTTCTAATTGTAGTTCCTTAACTTCGTAATTGATTTTCCATTTGTAACGCTACTTATTCTATAGATAACTTCTTCTCCTTAAATTATGGATTACTATTGAAACCTAAAGGATAAGTAGATCTATAATTATTATTCCCTTGGTTGTTCTAATTTCCCAATGGGTTTACTTGATTGTTCCCCATTGTTGATTATTATAACTCGTAGTATTATTCCAATTGAAATTGGGATGTTTCTTCCAAACTGGGTTATAATAATTTGAAAATGGGTTATTTTGTTTGTTATTTATGGCTTTCAAAGTTTGTAATGATGTTTGAGAATTTATCATTTGGCCTAATGAATTCTCTTCAATCATAGAAATTGGTTGAGAAAAATTCATTCCAAANGTTCTTCCAAACTTGGTTATAATAATTTGAAAACGGGTTATTCTGTTTGTTATTTATGGCTTTCAAAGTTTGTAATGATGTTTGAGAATTTATCATTTGGCTACTGAATTCTCTTCAATCATAGAAATTGGTTGAGAAAAATTCATTCCAAATTGGTCTAACTTCCTTGAAATTGCAGCAACTTGATTTGTTAACAAATTAAATGCATCACATTCATGAATATTGGCTACTTTCTTAGGATTCTTTTCAGAAGGCCATTGAAAATTATTTGAGCCATTTCTTCAATTAAAGCATAAGCATCATGAAATGATTTTGACATCAATGAACCACTAGCAGCAACATCNAATTAAATGCATCACATTCATGAATATTGGCTACTTTCTTAGGATTCTTTTCAGAAGGCCATTGAAAATTATTTGAGCCATTTCTTCAATTAAAGCATAAGCATCATGAAATGATTTTGACATCAATGAACCACTAGCAGCAACATCGATAATAGATCTAAGAGACCCAGCTTATCTATTATAAAAAATTTTGAATTAACCAACCTGGTATAGCATGGTGTGGACATTTTCTTAAGATTTCCTTAAACCATTCCCACGCTTCATAAATAGATTCCCCTTCAAATTGATTAAAAGATGTATTATCATTTCTAAGCTTCACAATTTTTTATGGTGGAAAATATTTAGCTAGGAAATTTTGTACTAAACCACCCCAAGTTTTGATAGATCCAGGTGCTAATAAATTCAACCACATCTTAACTTTATCCCTTAGTGAGAAAGGAAATAACCTAAGACTTATGACATCATCTAATACACTATCATATTTAAATGTAGCGCACAATTCTAGAAAATTGGCAAGATATAAATTTGGATCTTTAGTTGGCGATCCCCCAAACTGATTATTTGATACCATTTTGATAATATCAAGTTTAAGTTCAAATGAATTAGCCACTACAGTAATTTTTTGAATAGTACACTAAAGTTCATCTACCGTATAGTTGGCATAATCTCATAAAGATCTAAATTCTTAATGAATTTCAGCTTTTTGATCATTTTGGTTTGTCATTTCTGTAATTTTCTTAGATTTTTCAAAATTTTAAATTTTTTTTGCTTTTTCTGATTTTCTTTAGAGTTCTTTCTAATTTAGAATCGTGAGACACTAGTCTCTCAGAACCTGAACTACACATACACTAACACAAAATAAAATACACAAAAATAAAATAATATAATAATATATTCCTACAATAACTCTTAAAGTTTAAATAAGACTTTCTAAAATTAAAATTTGCTTTTAATCAATTCCCCAAAAATGACACCAAAAACTTGATCCTGAATGTTTATATGCAACGGTATAACAATGTCTTTGATTATATTTTTCACTAATATTTCCTTAATTTGCAACAGTGCCAAAAACTTGATCCTGAAGAAAATAAAATTTAACTTTTTATTTCATATATATATTGGGATACTACGCAAGTATACATATCATTATCAAGTAATATAGAACTTTTTGATTAAGACCTGAATATCGAACCCACAGGAATTTCACAATATGCACTATTAAACAACAAACTTTTTATTTTAAAAAGACAATTACTTTAACTATAGATGTTTTCACAGTAATTAAAATTCAAATTTTTTTGGTATTTTTGATATTTTGACAAAACAATAAAAAATTCTAAGGATAACTTGAGTTTTTGTAAAAGAAAAGCACTTAATATGAAAATATCTTTCTCCTTATCATGAATCAGTAATAAGTATAGGATTTAGGTTATGGAAGTATGCAATTTGTCTTGTGCCAAATAGGAACAATATTATTCTTTACCCTTATTAGAGATGCTATAAAGAATATTGGCTAATTTAAAGTTTGAATAGTTCTAAAGATCGGCAAAGCAGGGAAGATAATAGCTGTCACTCCACCTGGGGGCTAACATCTCGTATCAGAACCTAAAACAATAAACAAAGTTGGGGGCTTTAACCTATCACTTTNGATAATAGATCTAAGAGACCCAGCTTATCTATTATAAAAAAGTTCGAATTATTAACCAACCTGGTACAGTATGGTGTGGACACTTTCTTAAGATTTCCTTAAACCATTCCCACGCTTCATAAATAGATTCCCCTTCAAATTGATTAAAAGATGTATTATCATTTCTAAGCTTCACAATTTTTTATGGTGGAAAATATTTAGCTAGGAAATTTTGTACTAAACCACCCCAAGTTTTGATAGATCCAGGTGCTAATAAATTCAACCACATCTTAGCTTTATCCCTTAGTGAGAAAAGAAATAACCTAAGACTTATGACATCATCTAATACACCATCATATTTAAATGTAGCGCACAATTCTAGAAAATTGGCAAGATGTAAATTTGGATCTTTAGTTGGCGACCCCCCAAACTGATTATTTGATACCATTTTGATAATATCAAGTTTAAGTTCAAATGAATTTGCCACTACAGTAATTTTTTGAATAGTACACTAAAGTTCATCTACCGTATAGTTGGCATAATCTCGTAAAGGTCTAAATTCTTAATGAATTTCAGCATTTTGATCATTTTGGTTTGTCATTTATGTAATTTTTTTAGATTTTTCAAAATTTTAAATTTTTTTGCTTTTATTTATTTTCTTTAGAGTTCTTTCTAATCCAGAATCGTGAGACACTAGTCTCTCAGAACCTGAACTACGCATACACTAACACAAAATAAAATACACAAAAATAAAATAATATAATAATATATTCCTACAATAACTCTTAAAGTTTAAATAAGACTTTCTAAAATAAAAATTTGCTTTCAATCAATTCCCCAGAAATGACACCAAAAACTTGATCCCGAATGTTTATATGCAACAGTATAATAATGTCTGATTATATTTTTCACTAATATTTCCTTAATTTGCAACAGTGCCAAAAACTTGATCCTGAAGAAAATAAAATTTAACTTTTTAATTTATATATATATTGGGATACTACGCAAGTATACATATCATTATCAAGTAATATAGAACTTTTTGATTAAGACCTGAATATCGAACCCACGAGAATTTCACAATATGCACTATTAAACAACAAACTTTTTATTTTAAAAAGATAATTACTTAAACTATAGATGTTTTCACAGTAATTAAAATTCAAATCTTTTTGGTATTTTTGATATTTTCACAAAACAATAAAAACTTCTAAAGATAACTTGAGTTTTTGTAAAAGAAAAGCACTTGATATGAAAATATCTTTCTCCTTATCATGAATCAGTAATAAGTATAGGATTTATGTTATGGAAGTATGCAATTTGTCTTGTTCCGAAAAGGAACAATATTATTCTTTACTCTTATTAGAGATGCTATAAAGAATATTGGCTAATTAAAAGTTTGAATAGTTCTAAAGATCGACAAAGCAGGGAAGATAATAGCTGTCACTCCACCTGGGGGCTAACATCTCGTATCAGACCCTAAAACAATAAATAAAGTTGGGGGCTTTAACCTATCACTTTAAAGTCCTCTAACTCTACACCCTTCAAAGATTATTTCCCTATTTTTTTGCACTTACCGGGACTGAAAAGTAGTTCAGGAGTTGCCCGTTAGAAGCTGTCGGTCACCGGAATCAGAATCCCGTCGCCCACTTTGGAAAGATATTTAATATATATATATATATAGTTTGGAAAAATATGAAATCAAACCGAACCCATATTTTTTATAGTTTAAATGAAAGAGCACTATACCTCAAACGTTGTATCTATCCCGAAGGATAAACACAAGACTTGAGGATGAGGCTCGATCAAATAAACTAAGAGATATATGACGTCTGTTTGGTCTGCGAAACCTTTGTATTTGCCGACAAGTTCCCCTATTTAATATTATATGACGTTTGTCGAAACCATTTTATTTGCCGACAAGTTCCCCTATTTAGTATGAAGAATTAAATATGATTTATATTAAGCTGGGTTTGGAAAAACCTCCCATATGGGCAAGCCTTTATAGTTATTTACAACTTAGACAGTCGAAGTTACCTATGAAACCCCTCGATAAAAATCAAGAAATATTATCTTCAAGGTGTTCAAAAGGATATGACTTTTCAACGAGACCGGACAAAGAGTTGTGAAAGGGGAATGGCTCAAATTTGGAACATTTATGGTAGAATTCAAAGAAGGATAAACAAGGGGATGTCACAAATCCAAAGAAGAACCTTACTGACTTTCCAGTCTATCCTATTGTTTGGCTTCAGTTTTGAGGAGAAATTATTTAAATGTTTTATCATGCCATATTTATTTATTTAAGGCTTACATTCATGCGAAACAATCACACAAATCGCCTGGAAGATTTGAGGATTTAGGTCGTAACAAATGACAACCTTAGAATCCTAAGACGAGTTAGGGTTTATATTATACAGCAGAGCTATACAAAGGCTAAAGATAAGGTGAGGATTTATGTTGCATAAGCAAACAAATTCAAAATCTTATCGCTTGGTTGTTTAATTCTAAGAAAAGATGTGTTGTTGTAGATCATTTTTCTCTTGGAGATGGCTGTGTAGCCCACAATGCTAGCTCCAAGCTCCTCATCACGACAAGTTTAGATTTTCTAATGTGTCAAGTTATGATGTCAAATCAACTGTCCCTATGGTTGTGGTTCTTTAAATATTATGGGGCATATTAAAGTTGATTAGAGCGACACCAGTTAAGATCCTATGGTTTCCTCATTCTGGCACCACTATTTTCTATCGGATTCACTTAGTCCAAATGAACTTACTAAACTCAATTTAATGAATTATGTACTTTTATTTAGACTGTGGGAAGTATCGTTAGCAACCGTAGTTTACCTCCTCTGAGGGATACCCGATCATCCGATGAGACATCTTAATTTAGTTGCAATTATTGTTTTGTGATGTTTGTGATTAAATTTTGAGTTGTTTTATATTTTGAATGTTGTGGCGGTGAACTTTATCTTAGTTGATTTTAGTTTTGGTTTTTTGGCTACCTAGCAGTTTTGATTTTTAAGTAGGGTGTCATCGTTGCTTAACATACAAGTTTTATAAGCATAAAAATACAGTATGGAAATTACAAGAGAAGACAATATTATAAACTGTAAAAGCGTACCTGTCGAGTCTTCTTGTTCCACCACCTGAAAGGCCAGTACTTGCAAGACATGTATATAGTATTGCAAGGAGTTTAAATTACAAGATTAGATGAAGGTTTAGCTACCAAAACCAGGCTATGATTTTGTTGGATCTTGAAAGATCCTAGTGGATAATTTTAGAACAAAATATTTCAAGTTCAATTTGCTCTTCAAAATATCCAGAAGGTAATAAAGTGTTGAGGGAATGACCCTAAACTACTTTGAGGCTCCCTTGAATTATTTTGAGTTCATTTTGAACTCATCATATTGTTCCATCAAGCATCCGAGGTTGAAGTGTGACTAACCCATTGCTCAGTGAAGCTTAGCAATTTAATTATCCCAAGGATAGAATACTCGATTAGTCAATTGATGTTTCATTTAAAAGTTATGTGAGTGGGNCTGACGAAACCTTCATCTCGGACTTGGTATGTTGTGGACTCTGAATGGAGGCTTGTTTTGACGCAGACTGGATTATGTTTAGTGTTTTCTTGGATGATCTACTCGAGACCTCATTCCAGTCTTCATCTCTAGTATACGCAGAAGATTGTTTTGTTGGATCCTGTATTTGATTAAGGACCCTCTTGAATTCATCCCAAGTTGTACTCCATCCATTTGTTCCAGTATACGGATCGATTGGAGAGATTGGCTAAGCCGAAATCATATTTATGGAACCTTTTTCAGGTTCTTTTAAATATTCTTTCAGGATTGTTGTGTTTTCTTCTTTAAGGTTTTTCTCGAGGCAGTCTTTAAAGACGAAGTACTTTTCTAGTGTGCCCAAGCAACCGATGGTATGGGCAATAATTTGGTTCATTCTTCTTATCCACCTCTTCGCTTCTTTGAATTTCGTAGTTTGAACTTTGGCTTCTTCATCAGACTTCTGAATATTTTAGGTATAGCTTCATCGTTGAATGAATACACCATTTTATGTTGCTCTGACAGGGACATTTTCTTATCCCCTGTTCGTGGTGATCCTTCTTGAGGCAGTCGCTGGTTGGATTGACTACTCTGTTTTTTAGCGTACTGTGACAAAGACTGGCGAGGATCTTCTGCATATATTTTTATCGGCTTCTTTCCTTTGTCGACGGTCGCTACTACTCCTGATTTCTTTTCGAACACTCTGGTCACCTTAGCCTTTTCGTGTGGCTACATGTGCTTAATTTCCTCTTGAAGACTGCTGGCTTTACTGAGTATCTTCTCGAAGGATTTGATGGTGAGTCCCTTGAGCATGAAAGCTACTGGCCCATGAATGCTCTTCAGCAGAATTTTAATCGCATCATGTTCCTATAACTGAGGTTCACATTTCATGCTAAGGTTTCTCTACCTCAAAATAAAGTCCAACAAAATTTCACTAGGCTTTTGTTTTTCCATCATGAGCTCTCCAATAGACACATGGTGTTGCGCTCCGGCAAATTTTTCACAAACAGTTGTTCCAACTCGAAAAATGTTTTAACAGATCCGTTTGGCAAGTCAGCGTACCAGTCAAAAGCAATTCCTGACAAGCTACTGACAAACTGCTGGAAGAGTATAGCTTCACTATTTCTCATGTTGCCACAGCTGGCTCGGAAATGTGCTATATGTTGTCTGAGATTTCCAATCCCATCAAATATCTTGATGTTTAGGGCCACAAAACCCATGGGGAAAGTGATCAAAGGAAAATATGTTGAGATTTTCATACCTATTTTATACTGTGTTTGATGATATTGCAATTTAAAGAAATGTATTTTGGATGTTTTGTTGCAGGAAAGATGAATTAGGGTCATTGGAGCAAAAAGATGCAAAAAAGAGTGAATTTGGAGCGAAAAAGGACTAAAATATGAAGATTTGAACTAGGGCACCAACGGCGATCCCAACGGCGCCGACGACGGACTTTTCCCTAGACTCTAGAATTACAGTTACTCCTCCTTTCTTAGGAACGCAGTGAATTAGACTAACTCATGCACTATCTGAAATAGGGTAGATAATTCCAACATCTAACCACTTTAAAATATATTTCCTTACTACTTCTTTCATAACAATATTCAATCTCCTTCGAGGATCAACCCTGAGTTTGCAGTTCCCTTCCATATGAATTATATGCATACAAATTGAAGGACTAATTCCTTTAATATCAGCTATTGTCCATCCAAAGGCTTTCTTAAAATTTTCAAAATTTTCATCAATCTTTCTTCTTCTCCAATCATTGACTTTGAGGAAATTATAACTTGTAAAGTAGAGGAATCACCTAAAAAGACATATTTTAAATGATCAGGAAGTAACCTCAACTCATGTTCTGGAGGTTTTTCAATTGATGGACAAAATGATTTATCTTTTTCTATCGTGTCCAAAATTTCAAAACTTTCTCAAACATAGTTTGAATCTTCCTTAAAAAGATCTTCACATTGATATAATTCATCTTCTTGCTCGTGTTCCAAATCTTTTACTTCAGATTTTTCTTCATAATTAGTTTTGAAATGACATTCACTCAGATATCTTATAACATCCATTCTATAACATTCATCATCTTTACCTTTTGTAAGGTACTTCGTTGATCTTGAAATGTTAAAAGCAATAGTTTGATCAGTAATGTACATTGTTAATTCTCTTTTCTACACATCTATCATTGCTCCTCCTGTGGCTAGGAAATGTCTCCCCAAAATGATAGTATCTCTTTATCTTCCTCCATATCCAGCACAATAAAATTAATAGGAAAGATAAATTGATCCACTTTCTCCAAGACAACTTCTATAACTGCTTTAAGATAAGTTATCGAACGCTCTACTAACTACAGATTTACAGTAGTAGGAATTATTTCTCCTAATTCCAATCTTTTAAATATTGATAATGACATAAGATTAATGCTTGGACCTAAATCACATAAAGCTTTCCCATAAAATATGTCTCCTATTGCACATGGAATTGTAAAGCTAAGGATTTTTGAGCTCTTCAGGAAGCTTTTTTTGAATAATTTCACTGCAGTCCTCACTAATTGCAACAGTCTCATTATCTTCAAACTTCCTTCTCCTATTGAGAATATCTTCATAAACATTACATAGCTTGGCATTTGTTCTAAGGCTTCAACAAATGGAACATTAATGGTAAGCTTCTTAAAAATTTCCAAAAATTTTGAAAATTGCTTATCCAACTTCTGTTGATGAAGTCTCTGAGGAAATGGAGGTGGTGGTTTTTCTAAATCAATTTTAAGCAGAGAAATAGGTCTTTCAGAATCTTTTGGAGTGTCCTCTTTTGATCCTTCAATTTCTTCTCTCTCTACTTCAATTTCTTTTTGAACCCTACCTTCCAACTCTCTTCCGCGTCTAAGTTGAACGGTATTTACTTACTCTTTATTCTGGTCTTTTGAATTTATTTCAGTATTACTAAGAAGTGTTCCTTGGGATCTATTACTTAATGAATTTTCTATTTGTCCAAGTTCATTCTCAATATTTCTAATTGTAGCTCCTTAACTTCGTAACTGATTTTGCATTTGTAACACTACTTATTCTATAAATAACTTCATCTCCTTAAATTATGGATTACTATTGAAACCTAGAGGATAAGTAGATCTATAATTATTATTCCCTTGGTTGTTCTAATTTCCCAATGGGTTTACTTGATTGTTCCCCATTGTTGATTATTATAACTCGTAGTATTATTCCAATTGAAATTGGGATGGTTCTTCCAAACTTGGTTATAATAATTTGAAAACGGGTTATTCTGTTTGTTATTTATGGCTTTCAAAGTTTGTAATGATGTTTGAGAATTTATCATTTGGCTACTGAATTCTCTTCAATCATAGAAATTGGTTGAGAAAAATTCATTCCAAATTGGTCTAACTTCCTTGAAATTGCAGCAACTTGATTTGTTAACAAATTAAATGCATCACATTCATGAATATTGGCTACTTTCTTAGGATTCTTTTCAGAAGGCCATTGAAAATTATTTGAGCCATTTCTTCAATTAAAGCATAAGCATCATGAAATGATTTTGACATCAATGAACCACTAGCAGCAACATCGATAATAGATCTAAGAGACCCAGCTTATCTATTATAAAAAATTTTGAATTAACCAACCTGGTATAGCATGGTGTGGACATTTTCTTAAGATTTCCTTAAACCATTCCCACGCTTCATAAATAGATTCCCCTTCAAATTGATTAAAAGATGTATTATCATTTCTAAGCTTCACAATTTTTTATGGTGGAAAATATTTAGCTAGGAAATTTTGTACTAAACCACCCCAAGTTTTGATAGATCCAGGTGCTAATAAATTCAACCACATCTTAACTTTATCCCTTAGTGAGAAAGGAAATAACCTAAGACTTATGACATCATCTAATACACTATCATATTTAAATGTAGCGCACAATTCTAGAAAATTGGCAAGATATAAATTTGGATCTTTAGTTGGCGATCCCCCAAACTGATTATTTGATACCATTTTGATAATATCAAGTTTAAGTTCAAATGAATTAGCCACTACAGTAATTTTTTGAATAGTACACTAAAGTTCATCTACCGTATAGTTGGCATAATCTCGTAAAGGTCTAAATTCTTAATGAATTTCAGCATTTTGATCATTTTGGTTTGTCATTTATGTAATTTTTTTAGATTTTTCAAAATTTTAAATTTTTTTGCTTTTATTTATTTTCTTTAGAGTTCTTTCTAATCCAGAATCGTGAGACACTAGTCTCTCAGAACCTGAACTACGCATACACTAACACAAAATAAAATACACAAAAATAAAATAATATAATAATATATTCCTACAATAACTCTTAAAGTTTAAATAAGACTTTCTAAAATAAAAATTTGCTTTCAATCAATTCCCCAGAAATGACACCAAAAACTTGATCCCGAATGTTTATATGCAACAGTATAATAATGTCTGATTATATTTTTCACTAATATTTCCTTAATTTGCAACAGTGCCAAAAACTTGATCCTGAAGAAAATAAAATTTAACTTTTTAATTTATATATATATTGGGATACTACGCAAGTATACATATCATTATCAAGTAATATAGAACTTTTTGATTAAGACCTGAATATCGAACCCACGAGAATTTCACAATATGCACTATTAAACAACAAACTTTTTATTTTAAAAAGATAATTACTTAAACTATAGATGTTTTCACAGTAATTAAAATTCAAATCTTTTTGGTATTTTTGATATTTTCACAAAACAATAAAAACTTCTAAAGATAACTTGAGTTTTTGTAAAAGAAAAGCACTTGATATGAAAATATCTTTCTCCTTATCATGAATCAGTAATAAGTATAGGATTTATGTTATGGAAGTATGCAATTTGTCTTGTTCCGAAAAGGAACAATATTATTCTTTACTCTTATTAGAGATGCTATAAAGAATATTGGCTAATTAAAAGTTTGAATAGTTCTAAAGATCGACAAAGCAGGGAAGATAATAGCTGTCACTCCACCTGGGGGCTAACATCTCGTATCAGACCCTAAAACAATAAATAAAGTTGGGGGCTTTAACCTATCACTTTAAAGTCCTCTAACTCTACACCCTTCAAAGATTATTTCCCTATTTTTTTGCACTTACCGGGACTGAAAAGTAGTTCAGGAGTTGCCCGTTAGAAGCTGTCGGTCACCGGAATCAGAATCCCGTCGCCCACTTTGGAAAGATATTTAATATATATATATATATAGTTTGGAAAAATATGAAATCAAACCGAACCCATATTTTTTATAGTTTAAATGAAAGAGCACTATACCTCAAACGTTGTATCTATCCCGAAGGATAAACACAAGACTTGAGGATGAGGCTCGATCAAATAAACTAAGAAATATATGACATCCGTTTGGTCTGCAAAACCATTTTATTTGTCGAGAAGTTCCCCTATTTAGTATGAAGAATTAAATACGGTTTATATTAAGCTGAGTTTGGAAAAACTTCCCATATGGGCAAGCCTTTATAGTTAATTACATCTTAGACAGTCGAAGTTACCTACGAAACCCCTCGATGAAAATCAAGAAATATTATCTTCAAGGTGTTCAAAAGGATAGGACTTTTCAACGAGACCGGACAAAGAGTTTTGAAAGGGGAATGGCTCAAATTTGGAACATTTATGGTAGAATTCAAAGAAGGAAGAAGAAGGGGATGTCACAGATCCAGAGAAGAACCTTACTGACTTCCCAGTCTATACTATTGTTTGGCTTCAGTTTTGAGGAGAAATTATTTAAATGTTTTATCATGCCATATTTATTTATTTAAGGCTTACATTCATGCAAAACAATCACACAAATCGCCTGGAAGATTTGAGGATTTAGGTCGTAACAAATGACAACATTGGAATCCTAAGACGAGTTAGGGTTTATATTATACAACAGAGCTATACAAAGGCTAAAGATAAGGTGAGGATTTATGTTGCATAAGCAAACAACTTCAAAATCTTATCGCTTGGTTGTTTAATTCTAAGAAAAGATGTGTTGTTGTAGATCATTTTTCTCTTAGAGATGGCTGTGTAGCCCACAATGCTAGCTCCAAGTTCTTCATCGTGACAAGTTTAGATTTTCTAATGTGTCAAGTTATGATGTCAAATCAGCTATCCCTATGGTTGTGGTTCTTTAAATATTATGGGGAATATTAAGGTTTATTAGAGCGACATCAGTTAAGATCCTACGGTTTCCTCATTCTGGCACCACTATTTTCTATCGGATTCACTTAGTCCAAATGAACTTACTAAACTCAATTTAATGAATTATGTACTTTCATTTAGACTGTGGGAAGTATCGTTAGCAACCTTAGTTTACCTCCTCCGAGGGATTCCCGATCATCCGATAGAGACATCTTAATTTAGTTGCAATTATTTTTTTGTGATGTTTGTGATTGAATTTTGAGTTGTTTTATATTTTGAATGTTGTGGTGGTGAACTTTATCTTAGTTGATTTTAGTTTTGGTTTTGGTTTTTTGGCTACCTAGCAGTTTTGGTTTTTAAGTAGGGTGTCATCGTTGCTTAACATACAAGTTTTATAAGCATAAAAATACAGTATGGAAATTACAAGAGAAGACAATACTATAAACTGTAAAAGCGTACCTGTCGAGTCTTCTAGTTCCACCACCTGAAAGGCCAGTACTTGCAAGGCATGCATATAGTATTGCAAGGAGTTTAAATTACAAGATTAGATGAAGGTTTAGCTACCAAACCCAGGCTATGATTTTGTTGGATCTTGGAAGATCCTAGTGGATAATTTTAGAACAAAATATTTCAAGTTCAATTTGCTCTTCAAAATATCCAGAAGGTTTTAAAGTGTTGAGGGAATGACCCTAAACTACTTTGAGGCTCCCTTAAATTATTTTGAGTTCATTTTGAACTCATCATATTATTCCATCAATCATCCGAGGTTTAAGTGTGACTAACCCATTGCTCAGTGAAACTTAGCAATTTATTTATCCCAAGGATAGAATACTCGATTAGTCAATTGATGTTTCATTTAAAAGTTATGTGAGTGGGTGTTCCTAAGGCAAGTCTAGGTTATTTAAGATTATGGTGCCCACAATTAAGGTCAGGCTTATGGTGTTTAAAGATATTAATCACTAATTATGTTATTTTTTAAATCCGATCAATTGAGTTTAGACATTGAGCTTAGGTCGCTACTAAGTCTTTAACAGTCATGATAATTAAAAAGGTGATTATCAAAATTTTGATTTCAGTGATATGTATTCTTATCAAATGGTCAAATCATCCTCAACTTTGGGGTTAAGGCAAGAAAATTATCATCTTTCTAGCTTAAGCCAACCACTTAAGAATCATTTGATCTTTATTAACTTCCAAGTCATCAAGGTTAGGAGGATTATGATTTTGTTTATATTGTGCAAGGGTGGTGAAAAAGTTTCTACCTTTTAATCCCATTGTATTTCAATCATCCAAACATGTTTATGAAGATCAAAATTACACATTTTCTCTTGGTTAATCCTTAATTTAGATTAAGGCACCAAAGTCAAAAATGACTATTTTACCCTTGGGGCACCTCACCTCATAACTAACTAACCACAACCCAAATGATCTTGAGGGTTTAGAGTGACATATCCATGAGGTAATTACAATATTGGAGGAGAATATGTGGGCTTCTCAAAATTTAGTTTGATTTAATTATTTATTTAAATTCAAAAAGTAGGATTTTCAAAAATTATTTTATTTAACTTTCCCAAATAAAGTTTTTTTATGAGAGAATTATTAGAGATTTTGTTAGGTCAGAGAAATACTTAGACAAAATTTCATGGTTTTTTTGAATTAAATTATTATAATTATTTTAATATGAGAATAAGGAAAATTCATTTTTAAGCTTCTTACAATTTATTTATAACTACGGAAGATTGGAAAAAAATATTTTAATGAGTCCCCAGTGAGCAGAGAACAATTAGGAACATTTTGAAATATTTTGATATATTTGGAATTTTTAATTTTTTTTAATTATTTTAAATCCAAAATGAAGCTAAATAATTAAGTACTTTACAAAAAATAACTTTTATTTTTCCTAAGTGCCCTTGATCACAAAGAACTCAGAAAACAACTTTTCAAAATTTTTCCAGTTGTATTTAATATATTATAATTATTTTTGTACAAAAATACAAGGTCTTTTAGAAAATCAACTTTAGTGTATGGACTTAGCCAAATAATTTTCAAATTTTTACAGTGGATAAACATAATTTTTATGAACAATGTTGGATTGATTTTGTAAATTTTTTATAAGTATTTAATTTACAGGAATTAATAGAAGATATTTACATTTAATTGAATATAGAAATTCACAAGATAATTTAAAACATCATGATATTTTTTCTGGACTTCTCTGACCACAGGAAACCTACCAAAATTATTTTCATAATTTTCCAAGTGATATTTGGATTTTTATAATTAAGATAAGCCAAAATGGTCACCCTAACTTGAAAATTAGGCCAAGAAGCATAAAATGCTCTATGACGTCAGAAAAATCAGAGGACATTCCCATTGTGATGAGGAATGAACCTTAAAAATTTCAAGTCATGGTGAGGCTTCTTTAATCATGGTGAAATAAAATACCACAAAGGGTATTCAATTAATTAAAAATCATACATTTGACATATAATTTTTGTTTTTAGTCACATTATTCTCCTCTGTTCACTAAGCAAGTGGGTATTTTTCTTTTATTTTTATGATTTATCTATGTAAGGATATGATTTTTTAAAGCTCTGGTATGTAAATAAATAAATAAATCCTAATTTATTTACTTATCCAGCTCAACGCCAGCAGATCCTAGGTAGCTCTGAATTGCACACGTGTCACTCCACCAGTTGACGTCCCAAACCACATAGCCTTCACGTGGACCGCGCTTTATGAACCATATCCTTGTTCGGCTTCATCAGGACCGTTCACTTAATAAATGCGCGATCGGATGACATCCGTTCATCATCCCCAAGTGACCTAACCCATGAGCCATTCACACTAAAACCTTAAGATCTTCATCTAGACTCAACAAAATCAAGTGGTTTATTTATAAACCTTCATCTACTCAAAACAAACCTATCTATACGGTTGATCAAGTATGAAATCAAGCCATTGCACATGGAGAGTTAAAATAAGCTCAGATTAGGGTTAGAGTTCAATAACTTTGTCTGAGAGGGGAGGTCTCAATCAGATGGTTGTCGTAGCTTCAATTGGGTTCAGTGAACCTCCAGATGAAGTTCCAAGCCTTGGTGAATTATCTAGGTATGAATTTGATCGAGGTAGATTTCAGGTGTTAGTCTAGAACTATGCTAGAAGCTATTTCAAAGGGGACTTTTATGGGGAATCAGCTTCTCTCACCATAGGGATGGTGTGTGCGCAATTATATGAAGTTTGGTACACTATGCTAGAGTGGATAGATCTATCCTGGTTTTAGGGCAAATTTCAGGGGAGAAATTGGCTCTTAGGGGTAGTTATTAGTGGTTGAGGGAAAGGGGATTGCACTTGAGATGGTTTGGAGAAGCTCTGCTGAAACTTTGGCAGAGTTTCCTTAAGGTTCCAAGCACTATCTTCCTTGGACATGGAGAGGTCCATTTAAAGCCATGGCTGCCTGGTGGAGTTCAGGGCTTGGAGTTGGGTGCTAAAGCTTGCTGAGGTGGAGGGAAGAAAGGCTCCAATGGCCAGTGGGAGTGAGCCAAGTAAGGGAGGTTTAATTTTGGGTTTTGACCATTTGTGGCTACCTTAGGGTGGTTGTTTCAAGTGGCTAAGGTGGTGGCTGGCCAGAATTTGGTCACTTCTTGGCTCTGGGAGGTCAGGGAGCTGTTAATGATGGTTAACTCCTAAGGGTAAGCGATCATGATGAAGATATTTGTGTTTAGGCAAAATATGGGGTGAAATCCCATAAATCAAGGGACCATTGGTCCATAGCTCACCTTAGCTAGTTTAGGTGTGTCTATCCTGGTCCATAGGGTATACTTGGTGGTTGTGGAGTCATTAATTTTGTGGCTTAGGCATGGCTAAGTCAATTTTGGTACATGGGTCCAATTTGGGTCAAAATGAAAAAATGTTAGGTTTGGGTTAGGCTAGCCATAACTTTGAGCCCAATTTATTGATCAACATTGTTCAAACAATTATCATGAAGATTTTTGGTGAAGGATTTAAGTAATTTTAAGTTCAATTGGAAGCTCAATTTGAAGGATTTTGGGATTTTGGTCAATTTGGGGATGTTAGACTAGACTTAGGTCTAGGTTGGGCTAAGGTTGGAACTAACTCCAAATTTATGGTTGGAAATTGTATATAGGAATATCATAAAGAGTTTCCAACATAAATTGGGTGTCAATTTTGTGGTTAGGACATTCAATTTGGTGGAATTTGGAGACAACCAATTTGGGGAAACTTTTAGGATTTTTAAATTGGATTAAAAATAAATAAAATTGAAGCTTTACCAAGGCCAATTTAAAGTTCAATTTGGTGTGTAGGAGTGTTATGAAGAGTTTAGGATTCAAATTTGGGATAATTGAGTAGGCTATGGGGTTCAATTACGTGAGATTAGGTCATAGAGCCAAAATTGGGGGTTTTGATTTGGATCAAAATTAAGCTCAAGGAATGAGCCAATTAGTCTGGATTTGGTTTATATTGATCAAATAAAAGATTAATTTGAGTTTATAATTGAAATTTAGGGCAATTGGGGCCAAATTGATGCACATTTGAGGAAATTGGGCCTTTAAAGATAATTTGGTGGCCTTGGTCAAAATGGTTAAATTGGCCAAATTAGGTTCAATTGATGGGTCCAAATTGGGTTTGGAGACATTTGAAGTGATTTTGGAGGCTTTGGGAAAGTTTGGGGTGCCAAGGATATTTTTGTAATTTTGGCAAATTTAGGGGTATTTTGGTAATTTTGGAATTTTTGGTTGGATTTGGGCAATTTGGGTACTTTCAAATGGTTTGAAATGATTTTTTAATAGGTTTTGGTATTTTGGGTGAATTTGAGGATTTTGACCAAATTTAGGGTTTCAAGGGCATTTAAGTAATTTGGGTGGATTTAGGGGCAAAAGGCCAAGTTGGACATTTTTTGTAGAATTGGGGTGCCAACCACCATGTATGAGCTTTGGACCAATGAAATCCCCATTTGGTTCTTCTATGTACTGGTCTTAGCTAAAACCTAGCTTAGGGCTAGTGGGTCTAGGGGACCATCAACATGAGTCTCCCAAAAGATCAAGGGATCAAAGTCAACAATTTTGGGTTTTAAAAATTGTGAGTGATTGTGGGTGATAGTGAGTGCAAGTGAGTGAACTAGCTCCAGACCAACATCATGGGTCAATCCTAAAGCCAAGAACTCCTATGAGGATTCACCTTGAGCTCCCCCATATTGGCCCCGCCTACTAGGTGTTAGAGATTAGGACCAATATATGGAACTTTCAAGTTAAGCAAGGAAGAGTTTAGAGTTTTTAATGGTGAGGGTTCCTTTCTAGTTTTCTAGGAATAGTCAACAGGAAAGTGTCATGGCTAGACCTTAGGCTACTAAAGAGGGAAAACTAAACCTCAACCAAAAGTGAGGTCAACATATTTAGACCTTAGGCTACTAAAAGGGAAAAACTAAACCTCAACCAAAAGTGAGGTCAACAAATGGTAATAGATGTGGTGTGTTGGGCAAGCACAACACATGTATTGGCATTGGCCAACAAGATCAACAAAACCAATATAGACTCCTAAGTCAATAGAAATATAAGGAGTGTAGAGTTTGAGTGCTAGTTGTTCCCACTGGGGAATTAGCAATTGCATATCTGATTGAAATAAAGGAGTAGGAACTCTTGCTGAGGACTGGAGATTGGGTTTGAAAATATCATCTTTCAGGTGTTTTCAGAGGATGAAAATTAGTATTTAGGTGCCGACTCCGAGATGGAAATTGCAACTTAGGTATCAATTCCAAAAAAAGTGAGTTGAAATTTAGGTACCGACCTCAAAAGAAGGGAATCAAAATTTAGGTACTAAACCCGAAATGAGAATTGAAATTTAGGTATCAATCACGGAAAGGAGAGTTGANGTCCTACGAGGATTCACCTTGAGCTCCCCCATATTGGCCCCGCCTACTAGGTGTTAGAGGTTAGGACCAATATATGGAACTTTCAAGTTAAGCAAGGAAGAGTTTAGAGTTTCTAATGGTGAGGGTTCCTTTCTAGTTTTCTAGGAATTATCAATAGGAAAGTCCTATGGCTAGACCTTAGGCTACTAAAGAGGGAAAACTAAACCTCAACCCCAGATCTAGTTTTCTAAGAATAGGCAATAAGAAAATCTTATGGCTAGACCTTAGGCTACTAAAAGGGAAAAACTAAACCTCAACCAAAAGTGAGGTCCTATGGCTAGACCTTAGGCTACTAAAGAGGAAAAACTAAACCTCAACCAAAAATGAGGTCACTATGGCTAGACCTTAGGCTACTAAAGAGGAAAAACTGAACCTCAACCAAAAGTGAGGTCAAGTCATATGGCTAGACCTTAGGCTACTAAAGAGGAAAAACTGAACCTCAACCAAAAGTGAGGTCAACTATTTAGACCTTAGGCTACTAAAAGGGAAAAACTAAACCTCAACCAAAAGTGAGGTCAACAAATGGGAATAGATGTGGTGTGCTGGGCAAGCACAACACATGTATTGGCATTGACCAACAAGATCAACAAAACCAATATAGACTCCTAAGTCAATAGAAATAGAAGGAGTGTAGAGTTTGAGTGCTAGTTGTTCCCACTTGGGAATTAGCAATTGCACATCTGATTGAAATAAAGGAGTAGGAACTCTTGCTGAGGAATGGAGACTGGGTTTGAAAATATCATATTTTAGGTGTTTTCAGAGGATGGAAATTAGTATTTAGGTGCCGACTCCGAGATGGAAATTGCAACTTAGGTATCAATTCCAAAAAAAGCAAGTCGGAATTTAGGTATCGACCTCAAAAGAACAGAATCAAAATTTAGGTACTAAACCCGAAATGAGAATTGAAATTTAGGTATCAATCACGGAAAGGAGAGTTGAAATTTAGGTACCAACCTCGAAGATTGAAAGTAGGATGTCGTGTTCTATTCAAGGGGGTCTAACACTTATCTCTAAGATATGTGTAGAGAATTGGATGACATGTCCCATTCAAGGGGGTCTTATACCAATCTCGGAAGGTTGAGGATAGGATGCTATGTTCCATTCAAGAGAGTCTTACATCTATCTCAAGGATGTGTGTAGAGAATTGGATGTCGTGTCCCATTTAAGGGGGTCTTATACCAATCTCAGAAGGTTGAGATACGATGTTGTGTTCCATTCAAGGGAGTCTTACACCTATCTCGATGATGTGTGTAGTAAATTGGATGCTGTGTTCCATTTAAGGGGGTCTTATACCAATCTCGAAAGGTTGAGAATAGAAAGTTGTGTTTCATTCAAGGGATTCTTACACCTATCTCGAAGATGTGTGTAGAGAATTGGATGTCGTGTCCCATTCAAGGGGGTCTTATACCAATCTCAGAAGGTTGAGGATAGGATGTTGTGTTCTACTCAAGAGAGACTTACACCTATCTCAAAGATGTGTGTAGAGAATTGGATGTCGTGTCCCATTCAAGGGGGTCTTATACCAATTTCAAAAGGTTGATAATAGGATGTTGTGCTCCATTCAATGGAGTCTTACACCTATCTCAAATATATGTGTAGAGAATTGGATGTCATGTCCCATTCAAGGGGGTCTTATACCAATCTTGAAAGGTTGAGAATAGNCACACATATCTCGAAGATAAGTGTAGAGAATTGGATGACATGTCCCATTCAAGGGGGTCTTATACCAATCTCGGAAGGTTGAGGATAGGATGCTATGTTCCATTCAAGAGAGCCTTACATCTATCTCAAGGATGTGTGTAGAGAATTGGATATCGTGTCCCATTTAAGGGGGTCTTATACCAATCTCAGAAGGTTGAGATACGATGTTTTGTTCCATTCAAGGGAGTCTTACACCTATCTCGATGATGTGTGTAGTAAATTGGATGTTGTGTTCCATTTAAGGGGGTTATATACCAATCTTGAAAGGTTGAGAATAGGAAGTGGTGTTTCATTCAAGGGAGTCTTACACCTATCTCGAAGATGTGTGTCGAGAATTGGATGTCGTGTCCCATTCAAGGGGGTCTTATACAAATCTCAGAAGGTTGAGGATAGGATGTTGTATTCTACTCAAGAGAGTCTTAAACCTATCTCAAAGATGTGTGTAGAGAATTGGATGTCGTGTCCCATTCAAGGGGGTCTTATACCAATTTCAAAAGGTTGAGAATAGGATGTTGTGTTCCATTCAATGGAGTCTTACACCTATCTCTAAGATATGTGTAGAGAATTGGATGTCATGTCCCATTCAAGGGGGTCTTATACCAATCTTGAAAGGTTGAGAATAGGATGGTATGTTCCATTCAAGGGAGTATTACACCTTGAAGATGTGTGTAGAGAATTGGATGTCGTGTCCCATTCAAGGGGGGTCTTATACTAATCTTGAAAGGTTGAGAATAAGATGATGTGTTCCATTCAAGGGAGTATTACACCTATCTTGAAGATATGTATTGAGAATTGGATGTCGTGTCTCATTCAAGGGGATCTTTTACCAATCTCATAATGTTGGGAATAGGGTGCTATGTTCCATTCAAGGGAGTCTTACACCTATCTCGAATTGTTGAGAATAGGATGTTGTGTTCCATTCAAGGGGTGTCCTACACGTATCTTTAAGATATGTGTAGAGGATTAGATGTCGTGTCCCATTCAAGGGTTTAGGCTGAGAAAAAGATGATGTGTTCCAATCAAGGGAGTCTTCCACCTATCTCAAAGATATGTGTAGAGAATTGGATGATGTGTCTCATTCAAGGGGGTCTTATATCATTTTGAAAGGTTGAGAATAGGATGTTGTGTTCCATTAAAGGGAGTCTTACAACTATCTCAAAGATGTGTGTAGAGAATCGAATGTTGTGTCCCATTCATGGGGGTCTTATAACAATCTTGAAAGGTTACGGATAAGATGTTGTGTTCCATTCAAGAGAGTCTTACACCTATCTCGAAGATATGTGTTCCATTTACAAGGAGAGCTTGATGCCTCACAACCAACCAAAAGGGTGACGAAGAGCTGTCACTATATTGGGAAGGATAGCTCCGTGGTTGATATCCAACCCAGGAGTTAGTGAAAAGGAAAATAGCAATTCAACATTGGCTCCGAGAACAACCCGGATGTAGTGCAGATAGTTTGTGGTGTTGAACTCATAGATGTGTGTCATGTGAAAAGGTTGACATTGATAATGAAGATATCTGGAATTTTGTGAGGCTTTGTGCAGAATATGAAATTCCGCAAAGATTTTAAGAGAATTAGTGCAGACAAGGATAGTCGTGCGGCACGAGCAAAGAGTAAGGGACCTCAAAATCGAGAGAAGCAACTAACTAGATTTATTTTCTTTTCTTATTGTCTTTATCACATTTATTTATCAAAAGATATTTTCAAAATTCAATTTTTTGTTTGTTGGTTGATTTTTTTAAAGAGTATTTTATTTAAATTTTATTATTATCAAGTTTTATTGTTTTGTTATTCGTTCATTGCAGTTTGGAACCAACGTATGGTTATGTGGCTTTTATCCACGTACATAAGGGCAATTGAACAAAGAGACAAAAATTCTGAAAGAGATTTCATTAATCTGCTTCAACAGGTATTACAGATTGGGTACATGCCAAAGCCTCAAAAGGTACAATATGTTGAACGCATCAAAGTACATCTAAAAATATCTTATATTGGGTACATATCACAAGCTGAACATATTCAATACATATGTCATCATATCTACTGTGTCGAAATGCAGTAAAAAGGTGTCTACTAAGTGTCCATCTCTGGTGGGGCAAGCTCTCGATCTAGCTAACCTACTAAGCCACGCTCCAGGATAAGAGCTCCCTTTACATGTGCTTAGAGGTTCAACCCTCTCATAGCTTGTAAAATAGTAGCTCTTCCAACTCCAGGTCCGGCCAAAATCCGTATGGCATTTTGCTGTCATCTATACTTCGGAAAGTTACAGACACCCTGCGGTGTCGTACCCCTGGAATGCAATGTTTGGTGATGTATGTTCCATTTCCTTTAAGAACCAGCACTTAATTCACTGGTAGTGGAATCTCCATGGATCCTATGAACTTGCTAGGGCCAATGACGTCTATTTCTTTCCCAAATAAAATGTTGCTTCTGGTCATGAAAGAGACCGTTCGAAAAGGTCTCACAAAATCATGATGGTCTATATGTGGTGGAATGCAGTCACCTTCATCATATATATTGATGATACGGCTGTTGGGATTACAGTCGGCTGGAAGTATGCTCCATTAGACTATTCTCTTGATCATCCATTTTATCATGGGAGGTAACGGGTCCACCTCATCGTGTCTCAAAATCCCCGGGGGATTTCCTTGTCTATCCTTAATGAAGTTGTAAGCGCAGCCACATTGTATGGTGATCCTGCCCTTTCCACGCATCTATTTTTGTGGCTCAGAATAGGTTCTTTCCATCAGAAAGTCTGCTCAGCCCCTATCTCTTAGATCAAAGATGCAGTCGAGAATATTTCTTTCGTCGCTTTCAGAGAAGACTCTAGTGTATAGCTCCAAGCCTTATAGTATATTGATGAATCTTATTGGAACTTCTTCATAAAATTCAAACTCCCTTATTTTACTTTAATCAATTTATCAACTTCTGCCATGGGAATCAACGACAGCTCTCAAGGGCGCACCCTCATGTCAATATCAGCGTGAATCCAAGCTGGTGTTATCTTTATCTCCAGCAGAATATATGACTCCCTCATAGGGTGATCAGTGCTTTGAAATCCATCATCAGTAGACGCGCACTCCTCGAGAGTACTGTAATGCTCTAGGTGGAGGATGTTACAGTCCGGGAATTCCACAAACGCCTTTGTAGCTGGTGTCTGTGTAGGAGTCTTGGTGTTGCATGTCGGGCACCCGTACAGAGATCATATGAAGCTCATCGTATCTCTGGCTCTGTAGCAAACTCAGACTCATCCTCTATGGTGGGCAAGCTGGAAGAGGACTCTCTCATGCCTGTATCATAGATTTTCTCTTCAGGAATAGGGGTAAGCAAGTTTTCGGCCTCCTTGTGACGTCTTCTCTCTTCACGCAAGAAAACTATATGCTTTCAGTGATTGGCATTTCTGTGTTGAGTTTTTCGTAGCGGTGCATCTGGAATTCTTTCGTCATTAGCAGTGACAAGGCCCTCGATTGGTGCAGTTATCATAGACGGTAAGCGACTAGTCTCCTCCATCGGGTCTTGCTGTACTATTACTTTCTTCCCATTTAGTGAGGAATTCTCCCTTGTACTGATCCTTATCAGTGACAGTAGTTCTTATTTTTCCTGAAGGCTAACCACATCCATTAGGGGATCCTAATAGTCCATGTCAACTTGACTGAAGTCCATGTTGAAGTTTATGGTGCCACCCTGTGGTGCCATTTCCTCATTAAGTGTGAGGTTCCAGCCATCTTTAAAAGCAAAAAACAGCCTCTGTCCTGACATCTCTCTGCAAACGACAGAAAAAAACATCAGCACACTAAAATTTAGCAGGAACAAGAACAAAACAAAGTGTTTATTAAACAAAATTTTATGTTATATTGGTGAGAAAATCATATATTTATATTTTTCTTAATCTAGTAAAATATCAAAATTAAAAGTAAAAAGAAGAAAATCGAGGTATGTAACTTCGAAAGTTTTCATTTTATTGAGGTTAATTTTATTACAAACATATTTTTTTACCTAATTTAACATTTGGCCAAATAAATAACCCCAGAACAATCAAAATTTTAAAATTTCAAATCAAGCAATGTCAAGTTGCGTAGTATGTCTTCAAGTATCGTCCGTTGATTGGCAACATGGGTCTTTCGCCTCGAAAATCTACTAGCTGGTAGGCTCCTATTGCGTAGGCCTTCTCTACAACAAATGGTCCCTCCTAAGTTGGCGGTGTGCAAGAATAGCCCTTTTGAGCACAAGTACGAGATCACCAATTTTGAAAGTCCTTGGGCGGACCAATTTTTCATGAGCTTGTATCATTTTTGTCTGGTAACGTTCTAGATGATGTTGTGCTTCTAGTCGTTTGCCTTTAAGACATTCCAATTCTTCAAGTCTGAGTTTTGCACTTTCTTCTATTGTAACCTGATTGTCGACATCGACTCTGAGACACGGCGTCTGGACTTCTAGTAGTAGTACTGCCTCAGACCCATACATGGGCATGTAGGGTGTACACTGAGTGGAAGTCCTGAACATAGTCTGCTAGGCTCACAAAGCTTCTAGCAATCTGTTATGCCAATCTCTTTTGTTTTCATCCAGTGTCTTCTTAAAAATCTGTACCAGTGTCTTGTTGAATGCTTCAGCTAAGCCATTTGCCCTGGGATAGTAAATTGTAGAGTACCTCTAGTCTATCTCGTGTCGTTTGACTAAATTATTGATTTTTTTTGCTTTTAAAGGTTGTCCCATTGTTGGAGATTATTCTGCGCAGAACTCCAAAACGGTAGATGACTTTGCTTTGAAAAAATCAAGGACGTGTTATGTTGTAACCCCTCGTAACGACACTGCCTTTGCCCATTTAGAAAAGTAATATGTAGCAGCAAGTATATATCTGTGTCTTTTGGATGACAGAGGGTCTATCGGACCTATTATGTTCATGCCCCAACACTCAAAGGGCTAGAAGGCAACTGTTGGGTGTAGCATATTTAAAGGTTGGTGCAAGACTACCCCATGCACTTGACACTGGTCACATCTTCTAGTTGTATCCATACAGTCGGACATCATTGCCAACCAATAATATCTGAGTCTCTTGATCTTTATTTTCATGTTTGGACCTGACTGGTGAGTGCCACATAATTTGACATGTACTTCTTTGACAATATTTTGAGCTTTGGTTCTGCTTAAACATCGTAGCCACATCTGATTGAATGATCTTCTGTAGAGGACATCACCGATTAGAGCATATGACATAGCCCTTTTTGTGATGTGATACTCTGCTGACTTGTGTTTTGGCAACTTTCCAGTCTGCAAATATTCTATAAATGACTTATGCCAATCTTCGTTGATATCAGCAACCGCAATCATTATTTCTTCTTATTTTTCAAGCTTGTGTAGATTTTGGAAGTCAATTCGAGACAAAACCTGTCTTCCTTGTATCGTAATGTCATTGGAATCCTTCAGGGGACATGTTAGTTCTTTTGTAAGTTTTGCTAGAGCATCAGCATGGGCATTATCTCCTCGAGAAATCCGGTAGAAAGTTACATTGGGTATCTACTCGAGCAGCTTCATTGTGTAACAGTGGTATTCTGCTAACCTTTGTTTCAAAATCTTGTAATATCCGGTGAATTGCTGGAAGATAAGTTGAGAGTCTCCATAGATGGCAATATCCATTATATCCATCGAGATTGCCAACTCCAATCGAGTGATTAAGGCTTCATACTCAGCCTCATTTTTTGTGCATGGCTCTGTCGGGTGGTATGAGAATCTCAGCATAGCCTTATCTGACGTGATAAAGATCTAACCAATCTCTGCTTTGTCTGGTATAACTGTGCCTGATCCTTTGTCTTTTCTGGCCTATGAAGCTTCATTGAAATACATCTCCCAACATTACACATTAACGAATTCCATCTGTAATACTTTCTCATTCGGTAACAGGCCATTAAGAGGGGACTCAGCTGGCAGTGGGTGTGCAGCGAGAAAATCTACTAAAATTTTTCCCATGAAAGAACGGAGGGGAACAAAAGCTATATCAAATTGTAAAAGAATCACCGTCCATCTTACAAGACGTCCAGAGAGTGTTGTTCGGGTCATCAACTATTGCAATGGATTAACTTTTGAAATTAGGGTAATTTTATGAGAAAGCATGTAAAGTCTAAGCTTTTGGGCGGCAAAAATTAATGTTAGACAATGTTTCTCAATAGTTGGATACCTTAACTCCGTCGGTATTAGGGGCGACTCAAATAGTGTAGTGTATTTTCCTTACCCTCGTCATTGACTTGAGCTAAGAGTGCTCCAAGAGAGTAAGCTTAGGTCGCGGTATAAAGTATCAACAATTTTCCAGGGATAGGGGCTGCCAAAATAAGAGGTGTCATTAAATATCGCTTAACATCCTCAGAGTTCCGCCGGTATTAATTAATTCCCTTTTTCATTAATGTCGAGAAGGACTGCCACCTACCTGAGAGATTAGAAATAAAATGTCTCAGATACACCAACTTCCTTTGGAAGGAACATAGTTGTTTCAAGGTTTTGGGAGGAAGCATTTCCAAGATAGCTTTAATCTTATCTGGGTCGATCTTGATCCTCCGATGACGAACAATGAATCCTAGAAATTTCTCGAAGGTAACACCAAAGGCACGCTTTAATGGATTCATTTTAAGGTTTTATTGTCGTAACCGTTCAAACATGATCTTTAAATCATACAAATGGTTTATTTTTCATTTACTTTTGATAACCATATCATCCACGTAGCATTCCACTTGGTTGTGAATGAGATCATCAAAAATCTTTATCATAGCTCGTTGGTATGTCGCTCCAGCGTTCTTCAACCCAAACAACATCACTGTGTCGCAGAAAATTTCAATCAGCATTCTGAATGATATAAGTGATGTGTCCTCAGGAGACATCTTTATTTAGTTGTACCCCGACGATCCATCCATGAAAAAGAAAATTTCATGTGTCAAAGTGATATCTACCATCATTTTTGGTATTAACAACAGAAATTCATCCTTTGGACATGCTTTGTTCAAATCCCTGAAGTCGACACATATACGGATTTGTCCATTTTTATTCTTGACATGTACAATGTTAGCTAACCACGTGGGGTATTGCTCTTCTCTTACAAAGTTAGCGTCTATTAACTTCTTCACCTCGGTAATGACTTGCTACTCTATTTCAAAATGCATTCTTCTTGGAACTTGTTTTACTGGGATCATATCTTTGTCCACCCCAAGCTTATGAACTGCCACTTCTGCTAACAGTCCTAACATTTCATCATAACTCCATGTGAAGCAATCTTTGAATTCTGTTAACAATTTGATCAATTCTAATGATTCTTCATCATTGAGAGGAGAACTTATAAATGTAGGTTGGGGCTGCTTGTCTGTCCCGAGGTTAATTTTCTTCAATTCATCAACAATTGACTTGATTTCCTCCTCAAATTATGGCGGAGCATTTTCTATTAGCTGATCAGTAGAGTCATCCTCCACATCGAGGAAGTCCTCTTCCGATCTGCTAGTAACAACCATGTAAAATTTTGAATCATCGACTGGTCCGACTGTACCAAATCTGAGACCGTCTTTCAAGTTGAGAGTTTGACTTTTAATATTCCATAACTTTCAAAAAGTTATAACTTATCTTTTGGCATTTGTATTGGCAAATGTCCCCGTTGAATTAACTTTTGTACACAAGGCAAAAAGTAACCTAAAGGAAATTCCATTAATTCATTAGAATCCTAATCCAAATTTACATGATTTTCAAGATTAGTAGAAGTAGAAGAACGATAAAATTTGATCGGCTATAAACCAGCGCTATAGATCTCCTTGACCCTTAAACTCTCAACTTGTTGAAGGAGAATCAGATTAAGGGTCATGGTTTTCACATAGTGGTTCATTCGATCATAGATTGTCTGATATTCGCTTTTCTCCGTATGTTCTAAGGATATCTTGTTTTGAGGTTTCTTCTATTTTGTCATCATTATTTCATCTTCAGAAATTTCTTCATCATCAATGTTGATGTTCGGCCTAGTCTATTCAACAATTAAGTTGGTTCTTCTTCGTCCATGTCCCTGGCCTCGACCTTGGGTGCACGAAGTAAGGAAAACTCATCAACTTGTCGCAAAAGAGTGGTTGAAGATCACTGAAGTAGAGTTGAATGGTTTTCCCTTTTTGATTCTTCTGAACCTTCACACTTATTTGTCACAATTTTTCAAGAGAAGACAGTTTTCTTTGGAGGTGTGTAGTAGGCGACATCTTCATGAATGTCAACTTCATGGACTAAAAATGGTTGTAAATCTCCATTGATGCAATGTTCTTGTCATTTCTTGGAGTACTTAATGCATTGGTGTAGAAACGATGGAACCATTTTGTGTTCTTGAATCCATGGTCGACCCAGTAAAGCATTGAAAAAGGTCTCGACGTCGATGATCTGAAACTTAGAAGTCGTTACTAATTCTCCAACTTTCAAAAGTAATGTAATTGATTCAAGGGCTCTCTCTCCCTTTTGGTTGAATCCTCTTAGCATTATTTTATCAGTCATAAGCTCCTGAGCTTCAATATTCAAATAGGCCAATGTCTGTAGACTCATGAAGTTAAGGGATGCTCCAAGGTCTACCAAAACCTGGACAACATGAATCTGTCGATGTTAATGGAGATATAGAGTGGACGATTATGGTCAGTGGTACCAAGCAACAGGTCTTCATCTGTGAAGGTTACCCCAGACTATTCTTTCAATGAGAAAACTTCATACGAGGATGTGCTGGCCAACTGGGCTAAACAAATTTTTTGGGTCAAGAAAAGCTATAACCAACGACTCTCTCATCTCCTTTGATAGGATTAGAGCATCATAGATGCTTAGTTTGGCTGGAAACTTCCTAAGATAAGATAGCACATTGTAATCCACTTTGTATGATCCTCCAATTTTCTCTTGATTATGTTGTTCTTCCACTGGCGGGGGTGGAGCTAGCTCTTCTCGCATTACTATTTGCTTTCCTTTATCTGCTAGAGCTGTTCTCTGGGGTAATACTCTCCCACTCCTTAAGTTCACTTCTGTAATTTCTTCTTGCTAAAATATCATTGTTTAATCTTCTGGTGTTTCTTTTTTATTGGAAAACTCTAAGTTAATGACAAGCAGTGCAACGTGGTGCTCGAGGATTGGTTCCTCACTCTCAGCGCTGTCGTAAGCAGTATTGCTGATGTCTCCTTTAGTCTTGTTAGTGAGTTCATCGGACTCAAGTATGATTTGAGGATAATTTTAAGAATCAAGATCAAAGTTAGATTGGTCATAATCAATTATGTTATCACCAGAAACAGTTAAAACGTAGCTAAAACCATAATCATTATATTCATAAGAGCCCGGAGGGGCAAAAAGATAATCATACAAGGTAAGGGGTTTGAGGATTTTCTTCCCGGAATCTGAGACAACTAATCTAGTAGAGGCAGCCCCTATCCTACCCCCCATGCTATCAGTCTTCGTGGTGGTGTTCTTCTTCTTCTTCTTCTTGACGATGATGGATCATCTGGTGAAATCTTCATCTTGGGCTTGGNGAGAAGTTCCCCTATTTAGTATGAAGAATTAAATACGGTTTATATTAAGCTGAGTTTGGAAAAACTTCCCATATGGGCAAGCCTTTATAGTTAATTACATCTTAGACAGTCGAAGTTACCTACGAAACCCCTCGATGAAAATCAAGAAATATTATCTTCAAGGTGTTCAAAAGGATAGGACTTTTCAACGAGACCGGACAAAGAGTTTTGAAAGGGGAATGGCTCAAATTTGGAACATTTATGGTAGAATTCAAAGAAGGAAGAAGAAGGGGATGTCACAGATCCAGAGAAGAACCTTACTGACTTCCCAGTCTATACTATTGTTTGGCTTCAGTTTTGAGGAGAAATTATTTAAATTTTTTATCATGCCATATTTATTTATTTAAGGCTTACATTCATGCAAAACAATCACACAAATCGCCTGGAAGATTTGAGGATTTAGGTCGTAACAAATGACAACATTGGAATCCTAAGACGAGTTAGGGTTTATATTATACAACAGAGCTATACAAAGGCTAAAGATAAGGTGAGGATTTATGTTGCATAAGCAAACAACTTCAAAATCTTATCGCTTGGTTGTTTAATTCTAAGAAAAGATGTGTTGTTGTAGATCATTTTTCTCTTAGAGATGGCTGTGTAGCCCACAATGCTAGCTCCAAGTTCTTCATCGTGACAAGTTTAGATTTTCTAATGTGTCAAGTTATGATGTCAAATCAGCTATCCCTATGGTTGTGGTTCTTTAAATATTATGGGGAATATTAAGGTTTATTAGAGCGACATCAGTTAAGATCCTACGGTTTCCTCATTCTGGCACCACTATTTTCTATCGGATTCACTTAGTCCAAATGAACTTACTAAACTCAATTTAATGAATTATGTACTTTCATTTAGACTGTGGGAAGTATCGTTAGCAACCTTAGTTTACCTCCTCCGAGGGATTCCCGATCATCCGATAGAGACATCTTAATTTAGTTGCAATTATTTTTTTGTGATGTTTGTGATTGAATTTTGAGTTGTTTTATATTTTGAATGTTGTGGTGGTGAACTTTATCTTAGTTGATTTTAGTTTTGGTTTTGGTTTTTTGGCTACCTAGCAGTTTTGGTTTTTAAGTAGGGTGTCATCGTTGCTTAACATACAAGTTTTATAAGCATAAAAATACAGTATGGAAATTACAAGAGAAGACAATACTATAAACTGTAAAAGCGTACCTGTCGAGTCTTCTAGTTCCACCACCTGAAAGGCCAGTACTTGCAAGGCATGCATATAGTATTGCAAGGAGTTTAAATTACAAGATTAGATGAAGGTTTAGCTACCAAACCCAGGCTATGATTTTGTTGGATCTTGGAAGATCCTAGTGGATAATTTTAGAACAAAATATTTCAAGTTCAATTTGCTCTTCAAAATATCCAGAAGGTTTTAAAGTGTTGAGGGAATGACCCTAAACTACTTTGAGGCTCCCTTAAATTATTTTGAGTTCATTTTGAACTCATCATATTATTCCATCAATCATCCGAGGTTTAAGTGTGACTAACCCATTGCTCAGTGAAACTTAGCAATTTATTTATCCCAAGGATAGAATACTCGATTAGTCAATTGATGTTTCATTTAAAAGTTATGTGAGTGGGTGTTCCTAAGGCAAGTCTAGGTTATTTAAGATTATGGTGCCCACAATTAAGGTCAGGCTTATGGTGTTTAAAGATATTAATCACTAATTATGTTATTTTTTAAATCCGATCAATTGAGTTTAGACATTGAGCTTAGGTCGCTACTAAGTCTTTAACAGTCATGATAATTAAAAAGGTGATTATCAAAATTTTGATTTCAGTGATATGTATTCTTATCAAATGGTCAAATCATCCTCAACTTTGGGCTTAAGGCAAGTAAATTATCATCTTTCTAGCTTAAGCCAATCACTTAAGAATCATTTGATCTTTATTGACTTCCAAGTCATCAAGGTTAGGAGGATTATGATTTTGTTTATATTGTGCAAGGGTGGTGAAAAAGTTTCTACCTTTTAATCCCATTGTATTTCAATCATCCAAACATGTTTATGAAGATCAAAATTACACATTTTCTCTTGGTTAATCCTTAATTTAGATTAAGGCACCAAAGTCAAAAATGACTATTTTACCCTTGGGGCACCTCACCTCATAACTAATTAACCACAACCCAAATGATCTTGAGGGTTTAGAGTGACATATCCATGAGGTAATTACAATATTAGAGGAGAATATGTGGGCTTCTCAAAATTTAGTTTGATTTAATTATTTATTTAAATTCAAAAAATAGGATTTTCAAAAATTGATTTATTTAACTTTCCAAAATAAAGTTTTTTTTTATGAGAGAATTATTAGAGATTTTGTTAGGTCAGAGAAATACTTAGAAAAAATTTCATGATTTTTTTGAATTAAATTATTATAATTATTTTAATATGAGAATAAGGAAAATTCATTTTTAAGCTTCTTACAANACATTTTTTCTTGGTTAATCCTTAATTTAGATTAAGGCACCAAAGTCAAAAATGACTATTTTACCCTTGGGGCACTTCACCTCATAACTAACTAACCACAACCCAAATGACCTTGAGGGTTTAGAGTGACATATCCATGAGGTAATTACAATATTGGAGGAGAATATGTGGGCTTCTCAAAATTTAGTTTGATTTAATTATTTATTTAAATTCAAAAAGTAGGATTTTCAAAAATTATTTTATTTAACTTTCCCAAATAAAGTTTTTTTATGAGAGAATTATTAGAGATTTTGTTAGGTCAGAGAAATACTTAGACAAAATTTCATGGTTTTTTTGAATTAAATTATTATAATTATTTTAATATGAGAATAAGGAAAATTCATTTTTAAGCTTCTTACAATTTATTTATAACTAAGGAAGATTGGAAAAAAAAATATTTTAATGAGTGCCCAGTGAGCAGAGAACAATTAGGAACATTTTGAAATATTTTGATATATTTGGAATTTTTAATTATTTTTAANCGGAAGATTGGAAAAAAATATTTTAATGAGTCCCCAGTGAGCAGAGAACAATTAGGAACATTTTGAAATATTTTGATATATTTGGAATTTTTAATTATTTTTAATTATTTTAAATCCAAAATGAAGCTAATAATTAAGTACTTTACAAAAAAATAACTTTTATTTTTCCTAAGTTCCCCTGATCACAAGGAACTCAGATAACAACTTTTCAAAATTTTCCCAATTGTATTTAATTTATTATAATTATTTTTGTACAAAAATACAAGGTCTTTTAGAAAATCAACTTTAGTGTATGGACTTAGCCAAATAATTTTCAAATTTTTACAGTGGATAAACATAATTTNTTTTTTAATTATTTTAAATCCAAAATGAAGCTAAATAATTAAGTACTTTACAAAAAATAACTTTTATTTTTCCTAAGTGCCCTTGATCACAAAGAACTCAGAAAACAACTTTTCAAAATTTTTCCAGTTGTATTTAATATATTATAATTATTTTTGTACAAAAATACAAGGTGTCTTAGAAAATCAACTTTAGTGTATGGACTTAGCCAAATAATTTTCAAATTTTTACAGTGGATAAACATAATTTTTATGAACAATGTTGGATTGATTTTGTAAATTTTTTATAAGTATTTAATTTACATGAATTAATAAAAGATATTTACATTTAATTGGATATAGAAATTCACAAGATAATTCAAAACATCATGATATTTTTCCTGGACTTCTCTGACCACAGGAAACCTACCAAAATTATTTTCATAATTTTTCAAGTGATATTTGGATTTATATAATTAAGATAAGCCAAAATGGTCACCCTAACTTGAAAATTAGGCCAAGAAGCATAAAGATGCTCTCTGACGTCAGAAAAATTAGAGGACATTCCCATTGTGATGAGGAATGAACCTTAAGAATTTCAAGTCATGGTGAGGCTTCTTTAATCATGGTGAAATAAAATACCACAGAGGGTATTCAATTAATTAAAAATCATACATTTGACATATAATTTTTGTTTTTAGTCACATTATTCTCCTCTGTTCACTAAGCAAGTGGGTATTTTTCTTTTATTTTTATGATTTATCTATGTAAGGATATGATTTTTTAAAGCTCTGGTATGTAAATAAATAACTAAATCCTAATTTATTTACTTATCCAGCTCAGCGCCAGCGCATCCAAGATAGCTCTGAATCGCACACGTGTCACTCCACCATTTGACGTCCCAAACCACATAGCCCCCACGTGGACCGCGCTTTATGAACCATATCTTTGTTCGGCTTCATCAGGACCGTTCACTGAATAAATGCGCGATCGGATGACATCCATTCATCGTCCCCAAGTGACCTAACTCATGAGCCGTTCACACTAAAACCTTAAGATCTTCATCTAGACTCAACCAAATCAAGTGGTTTATTTCTAAACCTTCATCTACTCAAAACGAATCTATCTATATGGTTGATCAAGTATGAAATCAAGCCGTTGCACATGGAAAGTTAGAATAAGCTCAGATTAGGGTTAGAGTTCAATAACTTTGTCTGAGAGGGGAGGTCTCAATCAGATGGTTGTGGTAGCTTCAATTGGGTCCAGTGAACCTTCAGATGAAGTTCCAAGCCTTGGTGAATTATCTAGGTATGAATTCAATCGAGGTGGATTTCAGGTGTTAATCTAGAACTATGCTAGAAGCTATTTCAAAGGGGACTTTTGTGAGGAATCAGCTTCTCTCACCATAGGGATGGTGTGTGCGCAATTATATGAAGTTTGGTACACTATGCTGGAGTGGAGAGATCTATCCCGGTTTTAGGGCAAATTTCAGGGGAGAAATTGGCTCTTAGGGGTAGTTAGCAGTGGTTGAGAGTAAGGGGATTGCACTTGGGATGGTTTGGAGAAGCTCTGCTGAGACTTTGGCAAAGTTTCCTTAAGGTTCCAAGCATTATCTTCCTTGGACATGGAGAGGTCCATTTAAATCCATGGCTGCCTGGTGGAGTTCAGGGCTTGGAGTTGGGTGTTAAAGCTTGCTGAGGTGGAGGGAAGAAAGGCTCCAATGGCCAGTGGCAGTGAGCCAAGTCAGGGAGGTTTAATTTTGGGTTTTGGCCATTTGTGGCTACCTTGGGGTGGTTGTTTCCAGTGGATGGCTGGCCAGAATTTGGTCACTTCTTGGCTCAGGGAGGTTAGGGAGCTGTTAATGATGGTTAACTCCTAAGGGTAAGTGATCATGATGAAGATATTTGTGTTTAGGCAAAATATGGGGTGAAATCCCATAAATCAAGGGACCATTGGTCCATAGCTCACCTTAGCTAGTTTAGGTGTGTCTAGCCTGGTCCATAGGGTGTACTTGGTGGTTGTGGAGTCATTAATTTGGTGGCTTAGGCATGGCTAAGTCAATTTTGGTACATGGGTCCAATTTGGGTCAAAATGGCAAAATGTTGCGTTTGGGTTAGGCTATCCATAACTTTGAGCCCAATTTATTGATCAACATTGTGCAAACAATTATCATGAAGATTTTTGGTGAAGGATTTAAGTAATTTTAAGTTCAATTGGAAGCTCAATTTGAAGGATTTTGGGATTTTGGTCAATTTGGGCATGTTAGACTAGACTTAGGTCTAGGTTGGGCAAAGGTTGGGTCTAACTCCAAATTTATGGTTGGAAATTGTCTATAGGAATATCATAAAGAGTTTACAACATAAATTGGGTGTCAATTTTATGGTTAGGACATTCAATTTGGTGGAATTTGGAGACAGCCAATTTGGGGTAGCTTTTGGTATTTTTAACTTGGGTTAAAATTAAATAAAATTGAGGTTTTACCAAGGCCAATTGAAAGTTCAATTTGGTTTGTAGGAGTGTTATGAAGAGTTTAGTGTTATGAAGAGTTTAGGATTCAAATTGGGGATAATTGAGTAGGCTATGGGGTTCAATTACGTGAGATTAGGTCATAGAGCCAAAATTGGGGGTTTTGATTTGGATGAAAATTAAACTCAAAGAATGGGCCAATTAGGCTAGATTTGGTTTATATTGATCAAATAAAAGATTAATTTGAGTTTATAATTGAAATTGAGGGCAATTGGGGCCAAATTGATGCACATTTGAGGTGAATTTGAGGAAATTAGGCCTTTAAAGATAATTTGGGGGCCTTGGTCAAAATGGTTAAATTGGCCAAATTAGGTTCAATTGATGGGTCCAAATTGGTTTTGGAGACATTTGAAGTGATTTTGGAGGCTTTGGGAAAGTTCGGGGTGCCAAGGATATTTTTGTACTTTTGGCAAATTTAGGTGTATTTTGGTAATTTTGGAATTTTTGGTTGGATTTTGGCAATTTGGGTATTTTCAAATGGTTTGAAATGACTTTTTAATAGGTTTTGGTATTTTGGGTGAATTTGAGGATTTTGACCAAATTTAGGGTTTCAAGGACATTTAANCCATTCAAGGGGGTCTTTTACCAATCTCAGAATGTTGGGAATAGGGTGCTATGTTCCATTCAAGGGAGTCTTACACCTATCTCAAATTGTTGAGAATAGGATGTTCTGTTCCATTCAAGGGGTGTCCTACACATATCTCTAAGATATGTGTAGAGGATTAGATGTCGTGTCCCATTCAAGGGTTTAGGCTGAGAAAAAGATGATGTGTTACATTCAAGGGAGTCTTCCACCTATCTCAAAGATATGTGTAGAGAATTGGATGATGTGTCCCATTCAAGGGGGTCTTTATCATTTTGAAAGGTTGAGAATCGGATGTTGTGTTCCATTAAAGGGAGTCTTACACCTATCTCAAAGATGTGTGTAGAGAATCAGATGTTGTGTCCCATTCATGGGGGTCTTATACCAATCTTGAAAGTTTACGGATAAGATGTTATGTTCCATTCAAGAGAGTCTTACACCTATCTCGATGATATGTGTTCCATTTACAAGGAGAGCTTAATGCCTCACAACCAACCAAAAGGGGACGAAGAGCTGTCACTATATTGGGAAGGATAGCTCTGTGGTTGATATCCAACCTAGGAGTTAGTGAAAAGGAAAATAGCATTTCAACATTGGCTCCGAGAACGACCCGGATGTAGTGCAGATAGTTTGTGGTGTTGAACTCATAGATGTGTGTCATGTGAAAAGGTTGACATTGATAATGAAGATATCTGGAATTTTGTGAGGCTTTGTGCAGAATATGAAATTTCGCAAAGATTTTAAGAGAATTAGTGCAGACAAGGATAGTCGTGCGGCTCAAGCAAAGAGTAAGGGACCTCAAAATCGAGAGAAGCAACTAACTAGATTTATTTTCTTTTCTTATTGTCTTTATCACATTTATTTATCAAAAGATATTTTCAAAATTCAATTTTTTGTTTGTTGGTTGATTTTTTTAAAGAGTATTTTATTTAAATTTTATTATTATCAAGTTTTATTGTTTTGTTCTTCTTTCATTGTTGTTTGGAAGCAACGTATGGTTCTGTGGCTTTTATCCACGTACATAAGGGCAATTGAACAAAGAGACAAAAATTCTGAAAGAGATTTCATTAATCTGCTTCAACAGGTATTACAAATTGGGTACAGGCCAAAGCCTCAAAAGGTACAATATGTTGAACGCATCAAAGTACATCTGAAAATATCTTATGCTGGGTACATATCACAAGCTGAACATATTTAATACATATGTCATCATATCTACTGTGTCAAAATGCAGTAAAAAGGTGTCTACTAAGTGTCCATCTCTGGTGGGGCAAGCTCTCGATCTAGCTGACCTACTAAGCCACGCTCTAGGATAAGAGTTCCCTTTACATGTGCTTAGAGGTTCGACCCTCTCATAGCTTGTAAAATAGTAGCTCTTCCAACTCCAGGTCCGGCCCAAATCCATATGGCATTTTGCTGTCATCCATACTTCGGAAAGTTACAGACACCCGGCGGTGTCGTACCCCTGGAATGCAATGTTTGGTGTTGTATGTTCCATTTCCTTTAAGAACCAGCACTTAATTCACTCGTAGTGGAATCTCCATGGATCCTATGAACTTGCTAGGGCCAATGACATCTATTTCTTTCCCAAATAAAATGTTGCTTCTGCTCATGAAAGAGACCGTTCAAAAAGGTCTCACAAAATCATGATGGTCTATATGTGGGGGAATGCAGTCGCTTCATCATATATATTGATGATACAACTTTTGTGATTACAGTCAGCTGGAAGTATGCTCCATTAGACTATTCTCTTGATCATCCATTTTATCATGGGAGGTAACGGGTCCACCTCATCGTGTCTCAAAATCCTCGGGGGATTTCCTTGTCTATCCTTAATGAAGTTGTAACAGCAGCCACATTGTATGGTGATCCTGCCCTTTCCACGCATCTATTTTTGTGGCTCAAAATAGGTTCTTTCCATCAGAAAGCCTGCTCAACCCCTATCTCTTAGATCAAAGATGCAGTCGAGAATACTTCTTTCGTCGCTTTCAGAGAAGACTCTAGTGTACAGCTCCAAGCCTTATAGTATATTGATGAATCTTCCCGGAACTTCTTCATAAAATTCAAACTCCCTTTTCTTTACTTTAATCAATTTATCAAATTCTGCCATGGGAATCAACGACAGCTCTCAAGGGCGCACCCTCTTGTCAATATCAGCGTGAATCCAAGCTGGTGTTATCTTTATCTCCAGCAGAATATATGACTCCCTCATAGGGTGATCAGTGCTTTAAAATCCATCATCGGTAGACGTGTACTCCTCGAGAGTACTGTAGTGCTCTAGGTGGAGGATGTTACAGTCCGGGAATTCCACAAACGCCTTTGTAGCTGGTGTCTGTGTAGGAGTCTTGGTGTTGCATGTCGGGCACACGTACAGAGATCATATGAAGCTCATGGTATCTCTGGCTCTGTAGCGAACTCAGACTCATCCTCTATGGTAGGAAAGCTGGAAGAGGTCTCTCTCATGCCTGGATCATAGATTTTCTCTTCAGGAATAGGGGTAAGCAAGTTTTCAGCCTCCTTATGACATCTTCTCTCTTCACGCAAGAAAACCATATGCTTTCAGTGATTGGCATTTCTGTGTTTAATTTTTCGTAGCGGTGCATCTGGAATTCTTTCGTCATTAGCAGTGACAAGGCCCCTGATTGGTGCAGTTATCATAGACGGTAAGCGACTAGTCCCCTCCATCGGGTCTTGCTGTACTATCACTTTCTTCCCTTTTAGTGAGGAATTCTCCCATATACTGATCCTTATCAGTGACAGTAGTTCTTATTTTTCCTGACGGCTAACCACATCCATTAGGGGACCCTAATAGTCCATGTCAACTTGACTGAAGTCCATGTTGAAGTCTATGGTGCCACCCTGTGGTGCCATTTTCTCATTAAGTGTGAGGTTCCAGCCATCTTTAAAAGCAAAAATCAGCCTCTGTCCTGACATCTCTCTGCAGACGACAGAAAAAAACATCAGCGCACTGAAATTTAGCAGGAACAAGAACAAAACAAAGTGTTTATTAAACAAAATTTTACGTTATATTGGTGAGAAAATCATTTATTTATATTTTTCTTAATCTAGTAAAATATCAAAATTAAAAGTAAAAAGAAGAAAATCGAAGTATGTAACTTCCAAATTTTTCATTTTATTGAGGTTAATTTTATTACAAACATATTTTTTTACCTCATTTAACATTTGGTCAAATAAATAACCCCAGAACAATCAAAATTTCAAAATTTCAATTCAAGCAATGTCAAGTTGCGTAGTATGTCTTCAAGTATCATCCGTTGATTGGCAACATGGGTCTTTCGTCTCAAAAATCTACTAGCTGGTAGGCTCCTCTTGCGTAGGCCTTGTCTACAACACATGGTCCCTCCTAAGTTGGCGGTGTGCAAGAATAGCCCTTTTGAGCACAAGTACGAGATCACAAATTTTGAAAGTCCTTGGGCGGACCAATTTTTGATGAGCTTGTATCATTTTTTTCTGGTATTGTTCTAAATGATGTTGTGCTTCTAGTCGTTTGCCTTTAAGACTTTCAAATTCTTCAAGTCCGAGTTTTGCACTTTCTTCTATTGTAAGCTGATTGTCAACATCGACTCTTAGACATGGCTTCTGGACTTCTAGTAGTAGTACTGCCTCAGACCCATACATGGGCATGTAGGGTGTACACTGAGTGGAAGTCCTGAACATAGTCTGCTAGGCTCACAAAGCTTCTAGCAATCTGTTATGCCAATCTCTTTTGTTTTCATCCAGTGTCTTCTTAAAAATCTGTACCAGTGTCTTGTTGAATGCTTCAGCTAAGCCATTTGCCCTGGGATAGTAAATTGTAGAGTACCTCTAGTCTATCTCGTGTCGTTTGACTAAATTATTGATTTTTTTGCTTTTAAAGGTTGTCCCATTGTTGGAGATTATTCTGCGCAGAACTCCAACACGGTAGATGACTTCACTTTGAAAAAATCAAGGACATGTTGTGCTGTAACCCCTCGTAACGACACTGCCTTTGTCCATTTAGAAAAGTAATATGTAGCAGCAAGTATATATCTGTGTCCTTTAGATGACAGAGGGTCTATCGGACCTATTATGTTCATGCCCCAACACTCAAAGGGCTAGAAGGCAACTGTTGGGTGTAGCATATTTGAAGGCTGGTGCAAGACTATCCCATGCACTTGACACTGGTGACATCTTCTAATTGTATCAATACAGTCGGACATCAATGCCAACCAATAATATCTGAGTCTCTTGATCTTTATTTTCATGTTTGGCCCTGACTGGTGAGTGTCACATAATCTGACATGTACTTCTTTGACAAAATTTTGAGCTTTGGTTCTGCTTAAACATTGTAGCCACATCTGATCGAATGATCTTCTGTAGAGGACATCACCGATTAGAGCATATGACATAGCCCTTTTTGTGATGTGATACGCTGCTGACTTGTCTTTTGACAACTTTCTAGTCTGTAAATATTCTATAAATGACTTATGCTAATCTTTGTTGATATCAGCAACCGCAATCATTATTTCTTCTTATTTTTCAAGCTTGTGTAGATTTTGGAAGTCAATTCGAGACAAAACTTTTCTTCCTTGTATCGTAATGTCATTGGAATCCTTCAGGGGACATGTTAATTCTTTTGTAAGTTTTGCTAGAGTGTCAACATGGGCATTATCTCCTCGAGAAATCTGGTAGAAAGTTACATTGGGGATTTACTCGAGCAGCTTCATTGTGTATCAGTGGTATTCTGCTAACCTTGGTTTCAAAATCTTATACTATCCGGTGAATTGCTGGAAGATAAGTTGAGAGTCTCCATTGATGGCAATATCCATTATGTCCATCGAGATTGGCAACTCCAATCGAGTGATTAAGGCTTCATACTCAGCCTCATTTTTTGTGCATGGCTCTGTCAGGTGGTATGAGAATCCGAGCATACCCTTATCTGACGTGATAAAGATCTAACCAATCTCTGCTTTTCCTGGTATAACTGTGTCTGATCCTTTGTCTTTTCTGGCCTATTAAAGCTTCATTGAAGTACATCTCCCAACATTACACATTAAAGAATTCCATCTGTAATACTTACTCATTCGGTAACAGGCCATTAAAAGGGGACTCAGCTGGCGGTGGGTGTGCAGCGAGAAAATATACTAAAATTTTTCCCATGAAAGAACGGAGGGGAACAAAAGCTATATCAAATTGCAAAAAAATCACCGTCCATCTTACAAGACATCCAGAGAGTGTTGTTCGGGTCATCAACTATTGCAATGGATTAACTTTCGAAATTAGGGTAATTTTATGAGAAAGCATGTAAAGTCTAAGCTTTTGGGTGGCAAAAATTAATGCAAGACAATGTTTCTCAATAGGCGGATACCTTATCTCCGCCGGTATTAGGGGGCGACTCAAATAGTGTAGTGTATTTTCCTTACCCTCGTCAATGACTTGAGCTAAGAGTGCTCCAAGAGAGTAAGCTAAGGTCGCGGTATAAAGTATCAGCAATTTTCCAGGGATAGGGGCTGCCAAAATAAGAGGTGTCATTAAATATCGCTTAACATCCTCAGAGGCCCGCCGACATTTCCCTTCCCCAATAAACTTGGCGTCCTTTTTAATTAATGTCGAGAAGGGCTGCCACCTACCTGAGAGATTAGAAATAAAGCATCTCAGATACACCAACTTCCTTTGGAAGGAACATAGTTGTTTCAAGGTTTTGGGAGGAGGCATTTCCAAGATAGCTTTAATCTTATCTGGGTCGATCTTGATCCTCCGATGACGAACAATGAATCCTAGAAATTTCTTGAAGGTAACACCAAAGGCACGCTTTAATGGATTCATTTTAAGGTCATATTATCGTAACCGTTCAAACATGATCTTTAAACCATACAAATGGTTTATTTTTCATTTACTTTTGATAACCATATCATCCACGTAGCATTCCACTTGGTTGTGAATGAGATCATAAAAAATCTTTATCATAGCTCGTTGGTATGTCGCTCCAGCGTTCTTCAACCCAAAAAACATCACTGTGTAGCAGAAAATTTCAATCAGCATTCTGAATGATATAAGTGATGCGTCCTCAGGAGACATCTTGATTTAGTTGTACCACGACAATACGTCCATGAAAAAGAAAATTTCATGTGTCAAAGTGATATCTACCATCATTTCTGGTATTAACAACAGAAATTCATCCTTTGGACATGCTTTGTTCAAATCCCTAAAGTCGACACATACACGGATTTGTCCATTTTTATTCTTGACATGTACAATGTTAGCTAACCACGTGGGGTATTGCTCTTCTCTTACAAAGTTAGCGTCTATTAACTTCTTCACCTCGGTAATGACTTGCTGCTCTATTTCAAAATGCATTCTTCTTCGAACTTGTTTTACTGGGGTCATATCTTTGTCCACCCCAAGCTTATGAACTGTCACTTCTGCTAACTATCCTAACATTTCATCATAACTCCATGTGAAGCAGTCTTTGAATTCTGTTAACAATTTGATCAATTCTAATGATTCTTCATTGTTGAGTAGAGAACTTATAAATGTAGGTTGGGACTGCTCGTCTGTCCCGAGGTTAGTTTTCTTCAATTCATCAACAATTGATTTGATTTCCTCCTCAAATTATGGCAGAGCATTTTCTATTAGCTGATCAGTAGAGTAATCCTCCACATCGAGGAAGTCCTCTTTCGATCTGCTAGTAACAACCATGTAAAATTTTGAATCATCGACTGGTCCGACTATACCAAATCTAAGACCGTCTTTCAAGTTGAGAGTTTGACTTTTAATATTCCATAACTTTTCAAAAAGTTATAGCTTATCTTTTGGCATTTGTATTGGCAAATGTCCCCGTTGAATTAACTTTTGTACACAAAGCAAAAAGTAACCCAAAGAAAATTCCATCAATTCATTAGAATACTCATCCAAATTTACATGATTTTCAAGATTAGTAGAAGTAGAAGCACGATAAAATTTGATCGGCTTTGAACTAGCGCTACAGATCTCCTTGACCTCTAAACTCTCAACTTGTTGAAGGAGAATTGGATTAAGGGTCATGGTGTTCACATAGTGGTTCATCCAATCATACATTGTCTCATATTCGCTTTTCTCCTTATCTTCTAAGGATATCTCGTCTTGAGGTTTCTTCTATTTTGTCATCATTATTTCATCTTCAGAAATTTCTTCATCATCAGTGTTGATGTTTGGCCTAGTCTATTCAACAATTAAATTGGTTCTTCCTCATCCACGTCCCTGGCCTCGACCTTGGGTGCACGAAGTAAAGAAACCTCACCAACTTGTCGCAAAAGAGTGGTTGAAGATCACTGAAGTAGAGTTGAATGGTCTTCCCTTTTTGATTCTTCTGAACCTTCACACTTATTTGTCACAATTTTACAACAGAAGACAGTTTTCTTTGGAGGTGTGTAGTAGGCGACATCTTCATGAATGTTAACTTCATGGACTAAAAATGGTTGTAAATCTTCCTTGATGCAATGTTCTTGTCATTTCTTGTAGTACTTAATGCATTGGTGTAGAGACGACGGAACCATGTTGTGTTCTTGAATCCATGGTCGACCCAGTAAAGCATTGAAAAAGGTCTCGACGTCGATGATATGAAACTTAGAAGTCATTACTAATTCTCCAACTTTCAAAAGTAATGTAATTGATCCAAGGGCTCTCTCTCCCTTTTGGTTGAATCCTCTTAGCAACATTTTATCAGTCGTAAGCTCCTGAGTTTCAATATTCAAATAGGCCAATGTCTGTAGACTCATGAAGTTAAGGGATGCTCCAGGATCTACCAAAACTCTAGATAACATGAATCTGTCGATGTTAATGGAGATATAGAGTGGACGATTATGGTCAGTGGTACCAAGCAACAGGTCTTCATCCGTGAAGGTTACCCCAGACTATTCTTTCAATGAGAAAACTTCATATGATGATGTGCTAGTCAACTGGGCTAAACAAATTTTTGGGTCAAGAAAAGCTATAACCAGTGACTCTCTTATCTCCTTTGATAGGATTAGAGCATCATAGATGCTTAGTTTGGCCGGAAAGTTCCTAAGATGAGATAGCACATTGTAATCCACTTTGTATGATCCCCCAATTTTCTCTTGACTATGTTGTTCTTCCACTGGCGGAGGTGGAGCTAGCTCTTCTCGCGTTACTATTTGCTTTCCTTTATCTGCTAGAGCTGTTCTCTGGGGTAATACTCTCCCACTCCTTAAGTTCACTTCTGTAATTCTTCTTGCTAAAATATCATTGTTGAATATTCTGGTGTTTCTTTTTTATTGAAAAGCTCTAAGTTAATGACAAGCAGTGCAACGTGGCGCTCGAGGATTGGTTCCTCACTCCCAGTGCTGTCGTAAGCAGTATTGTTGATGTCTCCTTTAGTCTTGTTAGTGAGTTCATCGGACTCAAGTATGATTTGAGGATAATTTTAAGAATCAAGATCAAAGTTAGATTGGTCATAATCGATTATGTTATCACCAGAAACAGTTAAAACATAGCTAAAACCATAATCATTACATTCATAAGAGCCCGGAGGGGCAAAAAGATAATCATACAAGGTCAGGGGTTTGAGGATTTTCTTCCCGGAATCCGAGACAACTAATCTAGTAGAGGCAGCCCCTATCCTAACCCCCATGCTATCAGTCTTTGTGGTGGTGTTCTTCTTCTTCTTCTTCTTGACGATGATGGATCATCTGGTGAAATCTTCATCTTGGGCTTGGCAGGCTGAAGATATTGAACGGAAGCTTGCCTTGAAGCGGACTAAAACTGGTTCAGTACCCTCTTGAGTTTGTTCTAAGTCATACTCCATCCATCTTTTCTAGTATATGGGTCAATCGGAGAGATTGGCTCAGCTGAAATCATATTTATGGAACATTTTTCAGGTTCTTTTAAATATTCTTTCAACATCGTTATATTCCCTTCTTTAAGATTCCTCTTGAGCCAATCTTTAAAGATGAAAGATTCCTCTATAATGTGTCCAAGCAATCTGTGATACGAGAAATAATTTGGTTGATCTTTCTTGTTGACCTCTTCGGGTTTCTTTGGATCTGGTAATTTGAATTCAGGTTTTTCATAAGACTTCTGAACAATTGGGTACGACTTCATCTTTGAAGGAATACACGACTTTCCTACATTTTGTAATGGACATTTTTTTATTCTTTGTTTGGTATAATCCTCCTTGAGGCGGCTGTTGGCTAGACTGTTGTGTCTGTTGTTGAGCATGCTGCAATGACGGCTGAAGAGAATTTTCTGCATGTATCTTCATTGGTTATTTTCCTTTGTCGACCGTTGCCACCATTCTGGGCTTCTTTTTAAATACTCTGGTCGTCTTGTACTTCTTGGACTTCTCATGAGAGTCCATATGTTTGACTTCTTCTTGAAGATTATTGGCTTTGTTGAGTAGCTTCTTGAAGGATTTAATGGTGAGTCCCTTTAGCATGAAAGCTACTGGCCCATGGATGCTTTTGAGTAAAATCTCAATCACATGATGTTCCTGTAGCTGAGGTTCAAATTTCATGCTAAGGTTTCTCCACCTCAAAATGTAGTCCACTAAAGTCTCGTTGGGCTTTTTCTTCTCTACTACGAGATCTCCAATAAACACATGATGTTGCGCTCCAACAAAGCTCTTCACAAAAAATTGTTCTAACTCGGTGAATGTCTTAACTAACTGGTTGGTTAATTCGACATACCAATAAAAAACGATCCCTAACAGGCTACTCACAAACTGTCAGAAGAGTAAAGATTCATTACCTTCAGTATTACCACAACTAGCTCAAAAATGTGCTATGAGCTGCCTGGGAATTTCGGACTCATCAAATATCTTAAATTTTGGTGACACAAAACCCTTAGGGTAGAGTACGGCATTGAACTCCTATAGGTAAGGTCTACCCTTCAAAATCAATGCACTACCCTTTAATTGGGTTAAGGCCTCCCAAACATGCTGAACAATTTGCTGAAATTCCTTTTCTGATATGACACTTGATGGAGAATCCTTCTTTTGTTGCTCATCTCTATTTGCTGAAGAAACTTCCCTCCTTTCATCTGTGATGTGTATAATCTCCGGTTGATTGACTTCTGGAGAGGCTAACTATGGTACTTGAGACTGTCCTTGAACTATGGCCATGGCGGTCATGGCAGCAGCCATTTATTCCATTCTTTCCTCCATTTGGCTGATTTGCTCATCCCTTAAGAAAATAGACATACGCAGCACATCTACGACATTCTCTTCGATGAGAGGTTGAGCGTCGCACGTAGATGCAGTGGCTCTGGTCTCGATGACATAGATATCCATGAAATCTTCCTCAACGTAATCCTTAATGTCAAAATCTTCATCATCATCAATGGAAAGTCCATGTTCTCGGGCTAACTCAGAAATCTCGACCTTGAGTTTTGAGACCTTTTCTTCAATTATTGTTTCTTGTAGCATCTTGTAATCTAGAGGACTTGGCTGGATATCCTCCAGTTTTTTCTCCATCTCGCTAGAAATTGTTGCGACAATGTCAGATACTTTGGACCCTGGCTTTATTCCATGATCCTGCACTGCAGGCTTGCTGGATCGTATCGGTACGGCAACCTTGGGTATCCATACCCTTTTCTTTGATGGTGATGTCTTGAGATGGATGTCTCAGTAGGAACATCGGCATGTCGAAGAGAAGTATGCTCCCTATGGTGTGGACCAGTTATGGTATTAGCTAACCTCTTTGTCTTATCCTTAAGGATTTTAAGAGCATCCTTATGACCGGTAGTTGGTAGAATTCTCAGACCCAGACGTGACTTAACTGGTCGACGTCCTGCAGGTCTAGTGGCAGTAGAATCGGTGCTCCCCCAGGAAAGGATTCAGTTGATTTTTGGGAGCATCTAACAGATCTGAAGTTCTTTAAAATTTCTTTCTTCATGAAAGGGAATATTGCACGTCCCACTCGTTTGAGTAACTCACCAACTGAACAACCTTCTTTGGTAGCTAGTCTCTGGAAAATTGAACTGACTCGAGTGATAGGAGCAAGCTTCTTCCACTCCCCCACCATGTCCATGAGGTGTCGGTAAAGTAGTGGAAATTTTTTGGATACTTTCGTACCCATTAGTATCCATTAAGGGATGAAATCTACTCCCTTGTAGAAGTGGATAAGTTTCTGGTAATCCTGACTCCTTCTGGTGAGGAACTTCATCAATAGGTACCTCCTTAGAAATCTGGGCTTTAGTAGCCATTCGAGCCTTTCTATTACTGTTTCTCCTTTGGGTTTGGGTTCACGGTGTGGTCCTCAAACTCAACTCGATTTCAAACACTGACGGTGGGACAACCAATGCTTTAGTCGGATCTTTAACGACCATAACTTCCTTTCCCTTAACAGAAATGGGAACAGCTTACTTGGTAGGTGTCGTGGTGGCAGTAATCTTGACCTTCTTGTAAGAAGGGAAATCCTGAAGGCGACTCAGGTTAAACTTAGTAGACGGTTCTTGAACCTCTGCAGCAACGACTTTCATTATGACAAACGGGGCTTTCCCCAGAATGACCTTGAGATCTTCAAATCCTGCTCTGAACTTGATGGTGGGAGTGACATTACGGGCACTACGGCTCGTCGGCAGNCCGACCCTGAGCTTTTAGACCTTTTCTTCAATTATTGTTTCTTGTAGCATCTTGTGATCTAGAGGACTTGGCTGGATATCCTCCAATTTTTTCTCCATCTCGCTAGAAATTGTTGCGACAATGTCAAATACTTTGAACCCTGGCTTTATTCCATGATCTTGCACTGCAGGCTTACTGGATCGCATCGGTACGGCAACCTTGGGTATCCATACCCTTTTCTTTGATGGTGATGTCTTGAGATGGATGTCTCGGTAAGAACATCGGCATGTCGAAGAGAAGTATGCTCCCTATGGTGTGGATCAGTTATGGTATTAGCTAACCTCTTTTTCTTATCCTTAAGGATTTTAAGAGCATCCTTGTGACCGGTAGTTGGTAGAATTCTCGGACCCAGACGTGACTTAAATGGTCGACGTCCTGCGGGTCTAGTGGCAGTAGAATCGGTGCTCCCCAGGAAAAACTAGACGGGAATGTAAGTAGGCAAGGCTTCAGTTGATCTTTGGGAGCATCTGACAGAACTGAAGTTCTTTAAAATTTCTTTCTTCATGAAAGGGAATATTGCACGTCCCACTCGTTTGAGTAAGTCACCAACTGAAAAACCTTCTTTGGCAGCTAGTCTTTAGAAAATTGAACTGACTCGAGTGATAGGAGCAAGCTTCTTCCACTCCCCACCATGTCCATGAGGTGTCGGTAAAGTAGTGGCGATTTTTCAGATACTTTCGTACCCATTAGTATCCATTGAGGGATGGAATCTACTCCCTTGTAGAAGTGGATAAGTTTCTGGTAATCCTGACTCCTTCTGGTGAGGAACTTCATCAATAGGTACCTTCTTAGAAATTTGGGCTTTAGTAGCCATCTGAGCCTTTCTATTATTGTTTCTCCTTTGGGTTTGGGTTCACGGTGTGGTCCTCGAACTCGAATCGATTTCAAACGCTGACGGTGGGACAACCAATCCTTTAGTTGGATCTTCAACAATCATAACTTCCTTTCCCTTAACAGAAATTGGAACAGTTGACTTGGTAGGTGTCGTGGTGGCAGTAGTCTTGACCTTCTTGTAAGAAGGGAAATCCTGAAGGCGACTTAGGTTAAACTTAGCAGACGGTTCTTGAACCTCTGCAGCAACGACTTTCATTATGATGAACGGGGCTTTCTTGAGAACGAACTTGAGATCTTCAAATCCTGCTCTGAACTTGATGGTGGGAGTGACATTACGGGCACTACGGCTCGTCGGCAGGTTACAGGAAAAAGTGAGCGTCGGGAACGCCATTGCAGCAGCTTCAAAAAGAGAAAGCTTTGGGGTTAGCTATTTGGCCAACACCTCGTAATCTTAGTGCGAGCACTAAAAATTAATAGAGGTCGATATGTGGACTTAGTATGTCTTTATTTAATTTATGGAGATTTTAAAATTTTAGTAAAAACTCGTTTGAAAGTATAAAGATTTAATTAATATAAAGAAAATTAAATATCATGTGCATCACAACACAATTAGATTTAATTTGCAAAATAACAAATCAACTCGAAAGAAAAAAGTGCAGTTCAGGACCCAGTGCAGGACCAACTTAACCACGCACAATGCCTAGGTGGAACTAGCCCACTAACACACCTTCACACAAATATTAAAAAGTCCTTAATGGCCTCCTAAACCTCTCTGTTTGAAGGTGATTAAATAGATGGTCCTGAAGTCCAAAAGAGTTGACCGTACTCACCCAACAAAGAAATGAGTAAAGCATGTCAACAGAAAAAAGGTAATTTGGTCCAAGAGGGACATGGACACATTACCGATATATAAAGATAATATTTCCTGTACAANCAGAGATCGATATGTGGACTGGGTATGTCTTTATTTAATTTATGGAGATTTTAAAATTTTAGTAAAACTCATTTGAAAGTATAAAGATTTAATTAATATAAAGAAAATTAAATAGCATGTGCATCACAACACAATTAGATTTAATTTGCAAAATAACAAATCAACTCGAAAGAAAAAAGTGCAGTTCAGGACCCAGTGCGGGACCAATTTAACCACGCATAATGCCTAGGTGGAACTAGCCCACTAACACACCTCCACACAAATATTTAAAAAGTCCTTAATGGCCTCCTAAACCTCTCTGTTCAAAGGTGATCAAACAGATGGTCCTGAAGTCCAAAAGAGTTGACCGTACTCACCCAACAAAGAAATGGGAAAAGCATGTCAACAGAAAAAAAGCTAATTTGGTCTAAGAGGGACATGGACACATTACCGATATATAAAGATAATATTTCTTGTACAATATGGAGAGAAAAGCTAGTCCACAGTAAAGTCGTCAGAAGCTGTCTGCATTAAAAAGTAGTTAAGGAGTTGCCCATTAGAAGTTGTTGGTTGCCGTAATCGNTACAATATCGAGAGAAAAGCTAGTCCCCAACAAAGTTGTGTCGTCAGAAGCTGTCTGCATTAAAAAGTAGTTAAGGAGTTGCCCATTAGAAGTTGTTGGTTGCCGTAATCGGAATCTCATTGCCTGCTTCAAAAAAGCATTTAATTTACATATATATATAGTTTAAAAAAATATGAAATCAAATTGAGCCCATATTTCTCATAGTTTAAATGAAAGAACACCATACCTCAAACCCTACACTATTCCGAAGGATAAACACAAGACTTGAGGATGAGGCTTGATCAAAGAAACTAAGAAATATATGACATACGTTTGGTCTGCGAAACCATTTTATTTGCCGACAAGTTCCTCTATTTAATATGAAGAATTAAATAAAATTTATANTCGTTTGGTCTGCGAAACCATTTTATTTGCCGACAAGTTCCTTTAATTAATATGAAGAATTAAATAGGATTTATATTAAGTTGGGTTTAGAAAAGCTTCCTATAAGGGCAAGCCCCTATAGTTAATTAGATCTTAGACAACCAAAGTCACCTAAGAAAACTCTCGATAAAAATCAGGAAACATTATCTTCAAAGAGTTCAAAAGGATAGGACTTTTTAACGAGACCGAACAAAAAGGTGTGAAAAGGGAATGACCTAAATTTGGAACATTTATTTTAGAATTCAAAGGAGGAAGAACTAGGGGATGTCACGGACCTAGAGAACCTCGGTGACTTACCAGTCTATCATATTGTTTGGGTTAAGTTTTGAGGAGAAATTATTTAAATGTTTCATCCTGCCAATTTATTTGTTTAGGGCTTACATTCATGTGAAACAATCACACAAATCGCCTGGAAAATATTAGGATTTAGGTCATAACAAACGATAACCTCGGAACCCTAAGATGAGTAAGGGCTTATATTATACAACAAAGCTTTACAAAGGCCTAAAGATAAGGTGAGAATTTATGTTACAAAAGAAAACAACCTCAAAATCCTTTGGCTTGGTTGTTTAATTCAAATAAAAGATGTGTTGTTGTAGATCCTCTTACNCAAGCCCCTATAGTTAATTAGATCTTAGACAACCAAAGTTACCTAAGAAAACTCTCGATAAAAATCAGGAAATATTATCTTCAAAAACTTCAAAAGGATAGGACTTTTCAATGAGACCGAACAAAAAGGTGTGAAAAGGGAATGACTTAAATTTGGAACATTTATTTTAGAATTCAAAGGAGGAAGAACTAGGGGATGTCATGGACCTGGAGAACCTCGGTGACTTACCATTCTATCCTATTGTTTGGGTTAAGTTTTGTGGAGAAATTATTTAAATGTTTCATCCTGCCAATTTTATTTGCTTAGGGCTTACATTCATGTGAAACAATCACACAAATCGCCTGGAAGATATTAGGATTTAGGTCGTAACAAACGATAACCTCGGAACCCTAAGACGAGTTAGGGCTTATATTATATAACAGAGCTTTACAAAGGCCTAAAGATAAGGTGAGAATTTATGTTACAAAATAAAACAACCTCAAAATCCTTTGGCTTGGTTGTTTAATTCAAATAAAAGATGTGTTGTTGTAGATCCTCTTACTGTTGGAGATGGTTGTGATGCCCACAATGCTAGCTCCAAACTCCTCGTCACGACAGTTTAAATTTTCTAATGTGTTAAGTTATGATGTTAAATCAGATGTCCTTATGGTTATTCTTCTTTAAACATTATGGGGCATATTAAAGTTGGTTAGAGTGATACCAGTTAGGATCCTATGGTTCCCTCATTCCGACACCACTATTTTCTATCAGATTCACTTAGTCCAAATGAATTTACTAAATTAAATTTTAAGAATTCCATACTTTCGTTTAGAGTGTGGGAAGTCTCATTAGTAACCGTAGGTTACCTTCTCCAGGGGATTACCAATCATCCGATAGACACATCTTAATTTAGTTACAATTGTTGATTTGTGATGTTTGTGAATAAATTTTGAGTTGTTTTATATTTTGAATGTTGTGGCGGTGAACTTTATCTTGGTTGATTTTGTTTTAGTCTTGGTTTTACGGCTATCCTAGGTTATTTAAGATTATGGTTCCCACAATTAAGGTCAGGCTTGTAGTGTTTAAATATATTAATCATCAATTATGTTATTTTCTAAATCCGATCAATTGAGTTTAGACATTGAGCCTAGATCACTACTAAGCCTTAAGCCAATCACTTAAGAATCTGATGGTAATTGAAAAGGTGATTATCAAAATTTTGATTTCAGTGATATGTATTCTTATCAAATGGTCAAATCNCCAGATGTCCTTATGGTTATGCTTCTTTAAACATTATGGGGCATATTAAAGTTGGTTAGAGTGACACCAGTTAGGATCCTATGGTTCCCTCATTTCGGCACCACTATTTTCTATCAGATTCACTTAGTCCAAATGAATTTACTAAATTAAATTTAAAGAATTCCATACTTTTGTTTAGAGTGTGGGAAGTCTCGTTAGTAACCATAGGTTACCTTCTCCAGGGGATTCCCAATCATCCGATAGACACATCTTAATTTAGTTACAATTATTGATTTTTGATGTTTGTGAATAAATTTTGAGTTATTTTATATTTTGAATGTTGTGGCGGTGAACTTTATCTTGGTTGATTTTAGTTTTGGTTTTGGTTTTACGACTATCCTAGGTTATTTAAGATTATGGTTCCCACAATTAAGGTCAGGCTTGTAGTGTTTAAAGATGTTAATCACCAATTATGTTATTTTCTAAATCCGATCAATTGAGTTTAGACATTGAGCCTATATCACTATTAAGCCTTAAGCCAATCACTTAAGAATTTGATGGTAATTGAAAAGGTGATTATCAAAATTTTGATTTCAGTGATATGTATTCTTATCAAATGGTCAAATCATCCTCAACTTTGGGCTTAAGGCAAGTAAATTATCATCTTTCTAGCTTAAGCCAATCACTTAAGAATCATTTGATCTTTATTGACTTCCAAGTCATGAAGGTTAGGAGGATTATGATTTTGTTGATGTTGTGCAAAGGTGGTGAATGAGTTTCTACCTTTTAATCCCATGTCGGCGCTATTTTTGGTTGGAAGAGTTGCCCGTAAGAAGCTGTCGGTCACTGGAACTGAAATCCCGTCACCCGCTTCGGAAGGACGTTTTAATTTACATATATATTTAGTTTTAGAAAAGTATGAAATCAAACTGACCCCATATTTTTCATAGTTTAAATGAAAGAGCAATGTGCCTCAAATCCTGTATTTATCTCGAAGGATAAACATAAGACTTGAGGATGAGGCTCGATCAAATAAACTAAGGAATATATAACATTTGTTTGGTCTGTAAAACCTTTGTATCTACTGACAAGTTCCCCTATTTAATATAAAAAATTAAATAAAGTTTATATTAAGCTGGCTATTTCGGGTAGATTTGGGAATTTTGGCCAAATTTGGGGTCGCAAGGATATCTAGGCAATTTGGCGGAGTTTAGGGGCAAAATGCTAAGTTAGGTATCTTGGTAGAGTTGGAGTGCCAACCACCATCAATAAGCCATGGACCAATGGAAATCCAATTTTGGGTATTCTATGTAGTGGTCTTAGCCAAACTCTAGCCTAGGGCTAGTGGGTTTAAGGGACCACCTACAGGAGTCTCCCAAAAGTATTAAGGGACCAAAGCCTAGAAGTTTAGGTTTTAGGATTGTGAGTGATTGTGAGTTTAAGTAATTGCAAGTGAGTGCCTTAACCCTAGACCAAAACCCAGGGTCAACCCTAAGATCTAGCAGTCCTAAGGGTAACTCATCCTGAGTTCCCCTATAGTGACCCCACCTACTAAGTGCTAGAGGTTAGGACCGATATGTGGAACTTCAAGTTGAGTAAAGAAGAGTGTAGGATTTCTAATGGTGAGGGTTCCTTGACTAGTTTTCTAAGAATAGTCAATAGGAAGTCCTATGACTAGACCTTAGGCTACTAAATAGGAAAAAACTAAACCTCAACCAAAAGTGGTCAATAAATGGACCCCCAATAGGTGTGGTGTACTGGGCAAGCACATCGTGCGTATTGGCGTTCACCGATGAGATCAACAAAAACCAATACAAACTCTTAAGTCAACAGACTCGGAAGTATGTGTAGAGTTTTGTGTGATTTGCTTCCGCTGGGAAATTAGCAGGTGATCGTCTGATTGAAATCAAGGAGTAGGGACTCTTGCTGGGGATCGAAGAGTGAATTTTGAGTTATGAAATTTCAGGTATTTATGAAGGATGGTAGTTAGTATATAGGTGCTGACCCCGAGGTGGAAATTGAAATTTGGGTATCAATCCCGAAATAAGAATCAGATGCTATAATCCATTTAAGGTGGTCCTGAAACTGATTTCAAAAGATGAGAATAAGATTGTGTAGGAGGATTGAATCGAGATGGAAAACACAGAGGCTCACATCCGGCTCCTAAGAAAATATCTTCTACATCGAGGAGGGAAGCGCTGGGACTCACATCCAACTTAATATGTAACAAGAAAATATGTGCGTCACGTTAAGAAGGAAAGCACCAGGACTCACATCCAACCCAAGCAGTGACAAGGAAATATGTGTGTGTTACATTGAGAAGGAAAGCACCATGACTCACATCCAACTCAAGAGGTAATAAGAAAATATGCTTGTCACATTATGAAGGAAAGCACCAGGACTCACATCCAACCCAAGCAGTGACAAGGAAATATGTGTGTGTTACATTGAGAAGGAAAGCACCATGACTCACATTGAACTCAAGAGGTAACAAGAAAATATGTGCGTCACGTTAGGAAGTAAAGCACCAGGACTCACATCCAACGCAAGCAGTGATAAGGAAATATGTGTGTGTTACATTGAGAAGGAAAGCCCCATGACTCACATCCAACTCAAGAGGTAACAAGAAAATATGTGCGTCATGTTAGGAAGGAAAGCACTAGGACTCACATCCAACCTAAGCGGTGACAAGGAAATATATGTCATTATGCTGAAAATATCCAGATTCACACATGTGAATTTGTGGGGAATATGTGAATAGAATATGTGAAGAAATTATAAGTCTTAACATCCATCGACGGGGGCCTCACACCGATCTTTGGATAATTTTAAATTTGAAGGAATCAGAAACCTTAACGTCCATTGAAGGGGTCTCACACCAATCTTCGTATAATTTGAAATTTAAAGGAATCAGAAGCCTTAACATCCATTGAAGGGGGCCTCACACCGATCCTCAGGAATTTGAAATTTAAAGGAATCGGAAGCCTTAACATCCATTGAAGGGGGCCTCACACCGATCCTTAAGAATTTGAAATTTAAAGGAATCAGAAGCCTTAACATCCATTGAAGGGGGCCTCACACCGATCCTCAGGAATTTGAAATTTGAAGGAATCGGAAGCCTTAACGTCCATTGAAGGGGGCCTCACACCGATCTCGAGAATTTGAAATTTGAAGGAATCAAGACCCATAACATCCATTGAAGGGGGTCTCACACCGTTCCTCAAAGAATTTAAAATTTGAAGGAATCAGAAGCCTTAATATCCATTGAAGGGGGCCTCACNTGAAATTTGAAAGAATCAGAAGCCTTAACATTCATTGAAAGGGGCCTCACACCGATCCTCAGTTTTTTGAAATTTAAAGGATTTTGAAGCCTTAACATCCATTGAAGGGGGCCTCACACCGATCGTTGGGAATTTAAAATTTGAAGGAATCGGAAGCCTTAACATCCATTGAAGGGGCTCACACCAATCCTCAGGAATTTGAAATTTGAAGGAATCGGAAGCCTTAACTTCTTTTGAAGAGGGTCTCACACCGTTCCTCAGGAATTTGAAATTTGACGGAATCGTAAGCCTTAACCTCCATTGAAGGGGGCCTCACACTGATCCTCAGAGAATTTGAAATTTGAAGGAATCAGAAGCCTTAACATCCATTGAAGGGGGCCTCACACCGATCTTCAGGAAATTGAAATTTGAAGGAATTGAAAGCCTTGACATCCATTGAAGGGGGCCTCACACTGATCATCGGATAAGGGGAGTCAAAATTTGGGTACTGACCCCAAGAGTCATATAAAAACAGTGTAGAAAGTTTGTGATGTTGAATTTGTAGAAATTTGTCATGTGTAAAGGTTGATTTTGTTGAAGAAGATTCGTAGAGTTTTGTGGGGTTTTGTGTAGAATTTAAAACTCCACGGGGATGTGAAGAGAGTTAATGTAGATAAAAATGGTTGTGCGGCGTGCAGAAAGAGTAAGAAACTCCGAAACTCAGAGAATTCTCTCAACATATTCATTTTCTTTTCTTGTTGTTTTTATCACATTTAATTTTTAAAATTTGTTTTTAAAATTTTAATTTTAATTAGTTGATTTTCAAAAAAAAATTGTTTTATTGTTTATAAAAAAATTTATTTATCGTTAAAGGTTTGTTGTTTTGTTCTTCGTTCATTAAAATTCTAAACCAACGCGTGGTTCGTGGCTTCCATCCATCGCACAGAAAGACAACTGACAAAAAGGCATATTTTTGAGAGAAATTTCCATTAATCTCCTTCAATAAAGATGTCACAGATTAAATATAGGCTAATGCCTTAAAAAAATACGATATATAGTCCATGTTGGAGTACATCCAGATCATCTCATGCCATGAATACATTGTAGGCTGAAGATATCAGATACATATCATGTTGCTATAAAAAAGAGAAAGTAAACCCTTTGACCATCTGTATTAGGTACTACAAGCTCCTGATTGAGCAGACCTTCTAAGCCATGCTCCAGGATAAGAGTTCCCTTCGCATGTACTTAGAGGTACAGCCCTCTCATAGCTCGTATGGTAGTAGCTCTTCCAATTTCGGGTATGGCTGAAATCTATATGGTATTTTGCTGTCGTCCATCCTACGGAAGGTCACGGACACCCTACGGTTTCATACCTCTGGAATGCAATGTTTGGCGACATTTGCATCATTTCCTTTAAGAACCAAGACTGAACCGACTGGTACAAAAAGGCCGACGATATCAATTTCTTTCCTAAATAAGATGTTACTCTTACTCATGAAGGAGACTGTACAAAAAGGCCTCACAAAGTCATGGTGATCGATGTGTGGAGGAATGCAATCACCCTCGTCGTGGATGTTGATAACACATTTTTTTGGAATGGAGGTAGCAGGCAGAATACTCCATTTGACCTTTCTTTTGATCATCCACTTTATCAATGAATGTAGCAGATCTACTTGATCGTGTCTGAGGATCCCAGGCGGATTCCCCTGTCTATCATTTGTGAAGTTGTAGCAGCAGCCACACTGGATAGTAATCCTCCCTTTTCCTCGAATCCATTTCCTTGGCTCAAAATAGGTCCTTTAAATAAGTGAACCTGCTCGGCCTCTATCCCTTAGGTCAGAAATGCAGTCAAGAATACTTTGATCGTCAGTCTCGGAAAAGACTCTAGTATACATTTCTAATCCCTCCAGTATGTTGATGAATTTTCCCTAAACTTCTTTGTAAAATTCAAATTCTCTTTTATTTACTTTACTTATTTTGTATTACTCCATTGTATTAGGGGTCGGTAGCTGTCACGGGCGTTCCTCTCTCTGAAGTTTGGCAGGATCCCAAATTGGCGCTGGTTGATCTGGAACACGAGACTCGGCATCTAGCGGGATGTACGATTCTGGGCTCCATGGTACATACTGATTTGTCCCTAGTGGGACGTATGGCTCATCCATCATAAAATTTGAAGTCCGAGACCCATCGGTGTTGGAGGCATACTCTTTAAATGTACTAAAATGTTGAAAATGTAGAACATTGCAATTTAGGCATTCTATAAATGCCCCCGTGGTTGATGTCCTGGCTGGTATTTCAGCATTGCACATCGGGCAACCCTTGCATAAAACATCTGAAACTGAAAGTGTATCTAACTCTGCAACGAACCGGTTCTTCATCTGTGGTGGGTAGGCTGGCAGAAGTTTATTTCATGTCCAAATCATAAATATGCCCCTCAGGAATAAAGGTGAGTAAGTTGTTCGTCTCTCTTTGACGTCTGCGTTCATGTCGTAGAAAAGCCCTTTGCTTCTTGTAGTTCGCGTTACAGCGTTGCGTCCTGCAAAGTGAAGTACTTGGTAGTCATTTGTTATTGGCGGCTACTAGGCCTCCAGCTGGAGTAGCTACCATGGAGGGCAGACGGCTGGGCCCTTCCATCGGATCTTGCTCTATTATCACGTTCTTGCCTTTATGTGATACATTTTCTTTGGCAATCACCCTCAGCAGTGAAGGCAATCCCTCTTTCTCTTTGCAGCTGACTACATTCATGAGAGGACCTTCGTAGTCCATGTCAACATGGTAAAAATCCATGTTGAAGTCTATTGTACCGCCCTACGGCGCCATCTCCTCATTTAATGCAAGGCTCCAACCATCTTTGAAAGCAAAGACCAGCCTTTGTCCTGAAATTTTTCTGCAGACGACAGGAAAAATGTCAATAGGCCGAAACTTGGAATGAACAAGAACAAAACAAAGTATTTATTAAAGAGACTTTTAACTTATTTTAGTGAAATGAATTGTTTATTTATGTATGAATTTAATTTTTGTGGAACATTATACTCAAAAGTGGAAAGAAGAAAATTTGAGGTTTAAAATATTTTTTCAAAATTTTCATTATATTGAGACTAATTATAAAATTTGGACCCGGCATAAACCTTTGTCCACATAGATAACCCCAAAATAATCAAAGTTTCTAAAGTTTCAAAGAAAGCAGAGGCAAGCGGCATCAGGTTGCGTAATGCGTTTTCAAATATCATCCATTTATTAGTAACATAGGTCTTTAGCCCTGGAAGTCCACAAACTGGTAGGCTCCTCCTGTGTAGACTTTTTCAATGACAAACGGTCCCTCCCAAGTTGGCTCAAATTTTTCACCTATTTTGCGGCAAGCAGGAATAGGCCTTTTGAGCACAAGTACGAGGTCACCAACTTTGAATGTCCTTGGGAGACCAATTTGTCATGGGCTTGTACCATCTTTACCTGGTAAAGCTCCAAATGTTGTTGTGCTTCTAGTCGTTTTCCCTCAAGACTCTCCAGTTCTTCAAGTCTGAGTTTTGTACTTTCTTTTGTGGTGAGTTGATTGGCAACAGCAACTTTAAGAAATGGTGTCTGGATTTCTAATGATAGCACGACATCGAACCCGTACACGAGCATATAGGGTGTACACTGAGTGGGAGTCCTGAAAGTCGTCTGGTAGGCTCACAAGGTTTCTAATAGTTTGTTCTACTAATCCTTTTTGTTTTCATCCAGTGTTTTCTTTAAAATCTGTACCAGTGTTTTGTTGAAGGCTTCAGCCAAACTATTTGCTCTAGAATAGTAAATCGTAGAGTATCTCCAATATATCCCATGTCTTTTGACAAATTTGTTGATCTTTGTGCTTCCAAAAACTGTCCCATTGTCAGAAATTATTCTTCGCGGTACTCCGAAACAGTAGACAATTTGGATTTTGAAAAATTGAAGGACGTGCTATGTCGTAACCTCACATAACGGTACTGCCTCTGCCCATTTGGAGATGTAATCTGTAGCGGCAAGTATAAACCTCTATTTTTCGGAAAATGGAGGGTCTATCAGACCTATTTTGTCCATGCCCCAACACTCGAACGACCATGAGGAAACTGTTGGGTGTAGGAAATTCGGAGGCTGGTGTAAGACCACCCCGTGCACTTGGCATTGGTGACATTTTCTTACTGTATCCATGCAGTCGGACATCATTGCTGGCCAATAATATTCGAGTCTTTTGATCTTCATTTTCATTTTCGGCCCTGACTGATGAGCGTCACACAGTCCGGCATGTACTTCTTTGACAATATTCTGTGCTTCAACTTTGTTGAAACACCATAGCAACATCTGCTTGAATGATCTTCTGTAGAGAACGTTTCTCACCAAGGTGTAAGACATGGCCCTTCTTGTGATATGATGTGCTTCAAACTTGTTTTCTGACAGTTTTCCAATATGCAAATATTCTATTAATGGCTTGCGCCAATCTTTGTTGATGTATGCAACTGTATTTATTATTTCTTCTTTTTTAAGCTTGTGTAGAGTTTCGAGATCGATCTGTTACAAGACTTGTTTTCCTTGCACTGTGATTTTAATAGAATCCTTCGGGGGACATGACATTTCCTTAGCAAGTTTTGCTAGAGTGTCGGCATGGGCATTATCTCCCCTAGGAATCTGGTAGAAAGTTACATCAGGAATCTGCTCTAGGAGCTTCATCGTGTACTGATGGTATTCCGCTAACCTTGGTTTCAGAATTCTGTATTGTCCAATAATTTGCTGGATGACGAGTTGGAAGTCACCATAGATGGCAATGTCTTTTATATTCATTGAGATTGTCATTCCCAATCCGGTGATTAAAGCTTCATATTCTGCTTCATTTTTGGTGCACGGCTCCATCAGGTGGTATGAGAACCTCAACATACCTTTATCTGGCGTGATAAAGATCAAACCAATCCATGATTTATCTGGTATAACTGCACCTGATTCTTTGTCTTTTTTGGCCGACAAAGCACCATCGAAGTACATCTCCTATCATTATGCACTAGAGAATTCCATTTGTAGTATTTTCTTGTCTGGTAATTTGTCGTTGAGAGAGGACCCAGCTGGCAGTGGGTGTGTAGCGAGAAAGTCTGCTAGTATCTGTCCCTTGATAGCATGGAGGGGAACAAAAATATCAAATTACAATAAGATCATTGGCCATCTTTCTAAACGTCCGAAGAGTGTTGGTCGGGTCATCAAATATTGCAATGGATTAACTTTCGAGATTAAGGTAATCTTATGAGAAAGCATGTAATGTCTAAGCTTTTGAGCAGCAAAAATCAATGCCAGACAATGCTTCTCAATTGGTGGATACCTTACCACCATCGGTATTAGGCGACGACTGAAGTAGTAGAGTGCTTTTCTTTACCCTCATTATTGACTTGGGCTAAGAGAGCTCCAAAAGAGTCATCTAAGGCCGCGGTATAAAGAATCAATGGTTTCCTTGGAATAGGGCTTACCAAAATAGGAGGCGTCATTAGATATTGCTTAACATCCTCAAAGGCCTACTAGAATTTCTCCTCCCAAATGAATTTGGTGTCCTTTTTATTTAATGCCGAGAAAGGCTGACACCTACCTGAGAGATTAGAAATAAAGCGTCTTAGATATGCTAACTTCCCTTGGAAGGAACGTAGTTGTTTCAAGATTTTAGGAGGAGACATTTCCAAGATAGATTTAATTTTATTTGGGCCGATCTCGATTCCCCGATGACGGACAATGAATCCCATAAATTTCCCGGAAGTAACGTCGAAGGCGCACTTTGAGGGATTCATTTTAAGGTCATATCGTCATAACCGTTCAAACATGAGCCTCAAATCGTACAAATGGTCTATTTTTCGTTTACTTTTGATGACTAAATTATCCACGTAGTATTCTACTTGGTTGTGAATGAGGTCGTCAAAAATCTTCCTCATTGCGCGCTAATATGTTGCTCCGACATTCTTCAGGCCAAACGACATCACTGTGTAGCAGAAAATTTCGATCGGTGTTTTGAAGGTTGTAAGTGTTGCATCTTCGGGAGCCATCTTGATTTTGTTGTATCCCGACGATCCATCCATGAAGGAGAAAATTTCATGCGTTGAAGTGATATCCACCATCATCTCTGGTATGGGTAGTGGAAATTCATCTTTTCGATATGCCTTGTTCAAATCTCTGAAATCGACACAAACACAGATCTGTCCATTTTTCTTCTTAACAAGTACAATATTAGCTAACCATATGGGGTATTGCTCTTCTTTCACAAGGTTGGCGTCTATTAATTTCTTCACCTCGGCGATGACTTGTTGTTCTATTTCAATGTGCATTCTCCTAGGAACTTGTTTTACTGGGGTTATATTTTTGTCCACCCCGAGTTTATGGACTGCAACCCTTACTGGCAGTCCTGGCATTTCATCGTAGCTCCATGCAAAGCAATCTTTGAATTCTATTAATAGTTTGATCAATTTTGCAGATTCTTCGTGATTGAGTAGAGAACTTATAAATGTAGGTCGGGGTTGTTCTTCAGTCCCGAGGTTAATCTCTTTCAACTCATCAACGGTAGATTTAATTTCTTCCTCAAATTCTAGTGGAGCATATTCTATTGGTTGATCAGTACAGTCATCCTCTATATCGAGGCAATCCTCTTCTGACTTACCAGTAACAACCATGCAAAATTAAGAATCATGGACTGGTCCAACTGTATCAAATCTGAGACCTTCTTTTGAGTTTAGAGTTCGACTTTTACCATTCCATAATTTTTCAAAGAGTTGAAATTTATCTTTTGGTATTTGTTTTGGCAAGTTTCCCTATTGAATTAACTTTTGAACACAAGATGAAAAGTAACCAAAAGGCAATTTCATTAATTAATTAGGATCATCATCTAAATTTACATGTTTTTCAAGCTCAGCAGAGGTAGAAGCATGGTAAAATTTGATCGGCTTTGAACAAACACTACAGACCTTCTTGACCTCTAAACTCTCGAACTTTTGAGAGAGAATCGGAGTAAGGGTCATAGCATTCACATAGTGGTTTATTCGATCATACATTATTTCATATTCATTCTTCTCCGTATCTTCTAGGGATATCTCGTACTGATGTTTCTTCCGTCTTGTCATCATTATCTCATCTTCAGAACTGTCTTCATCACCAACATTGATGGTTTGCCTAGTCTGTTCAATAATTAAATTGATCCTTCCTCGTCCACGTCCCCGGCCTCGACCTCGGATGCGCGAACTAAAAGAGCTTTTACCAACTCATTGTAAGTTAGTGGTGGAAGATCATTGAAGCGGAGTTGAATGGTCTCCTCTTTGTAATCCTTCTGAATCTTCATCTTTGTTTGTGATAACTTCACGAGAGAAGACAGTCCTCTTTGGAGGTGCGTAGTAGGCAACATCTTCATGGATACCAACTTCATGTACTGAAAATGGTTGTAGGTCTCCTTTGATGCAATTTTCTTAACCATCTTTGCGGTATTTGATGCACGATGTAGAGATGATTCCATATTGTGTTCATGAATCCATGATCAACCCAGAAAAGAGTTAAAAGAGGTTTCGGCCTTGATGCTATGAAATTTAGCGGTTGTCACGAGTTCTCCAACCTTTATAAGTAATGTAATTGATCTGAGGGCTCTTTCTCCCTTTTGGTTGAATCCTCTTAACATCATTTTATCGGTCGTAAGCTCTTGAAATATCTAAATAGGCCAATGTTTGTAGGCTCATCAAGTTAAGAGATGCTCCAGGATCTACTAATACTCTGGATAACACAAATCTGCTGATGTTGACGGAGATGTAGAGTGGACGGTTACGGTCGGCGGTACCAAGCAGCAAGTCTTCATCTGTGAAGGTTACCCCAGGCTGTTCTTTCAACGAACAAACTTCATCTGAGGATGTGTTGGCCAACTAAGCTAAGAAAATTTTTGGGTCAAGCAAAGCTGTAACCAGTGACTCTCTCATCTCCTTTGACATGATCAGAGCACCTTAGATGCTCAATCGGGTCGGCAACTTCCTAAGATGAGCTCGCACGTTGTAGTCAACTTTGTATGATCTTTTGATTTTATCTTGATCATGTGGTTCTTCCACTGGTGGAGGTGGAGGTATCTCTTCTCGGGTCATTATCTGCTTTCCTTTANGCCTCAAATCCTATATTTATCCCGAAGGATAAACACAAGACTTGAGGATGAGGCTCGATCAAATAAACTAAGGAAGGTCCGTTAGGTCTGCGAAACCTTTGTATTTGCTGACAAGTTCTCCTATTTAATATAAAGGATTAAATAGGTGAAGGATAAACACAAGAATTGAGGATGAGGCTCGATCAAATAAACTAAGGAAAGTATGACGTCAGTTTGGTCTGCAAAACCTTTGTATTTGCCGACAAGTTCCCCTATTTAATATAAATAATTAAGTTGGTCTGCGAAACCTTTGTATTTGCCGACAAGTTCCCCTATTTAATATGAAAGATTAAATAAAGCATAAACACAAGACTTGAGGATGAGGCTCGATCAAATAAACTAAGGAAAGTATGACGTCCGTTCTGAAATCTTTGTATTTGCCGACAAGTTCCCCTATTTAATATAAAGGATTAAATAGGGTTTATTGAAACCTTTGTATTTGCCGACAAGTTCCCCTATTTAATATAAAAGATTAAATAGGATTTAAAACTTTTGTATTTGTCGACAAGTTCCCTTATTTAATATAAAGAATTTAATAGGGTTTATATTAAGCTGGGTATTTTGGGTAGATTTGGGAATTTTAGCTAAATTTGGGGTCCCAAGGGTATATAGGTAATTTGGGGGAGTTTAGGGGCAAAAGGCTAGGTTGGGTATCTTGATAAAGTTGGAGTGCCAACCACCNCTCGTCATTATTTCATCTTCACAACTGTCTTCATCACCAATGTTGATAGTTGGCCTAGTACATTCAACAATTAAATTGATCTTTCCTCGTCTGCGTCCCCAGCCTCGACCTCGGGTGCATGAACTAGAAGAACCTCCACCAACTCGTTGTAAGGGAGTGGTAGAAGGTTATTGAAGCGGAGTTGTATGACCTCCTTTTTGTGATTCTTCTGAATCTTCATCTTTTTTGTGATAACTTCGCGAGAGAAGACAGTCCTCTTTGAAGGCGCGTAGTAAGCAGCATCTTCATGGATACCAACTTCATGTACTGAAAATGGTTGTAGATCTCCCTTGATACAATTTTCTTGAACATCTTTGCGGTATTTAATGCATTGGTGTAGGGATGATGGAACTATATTGTGCTCATGAATCCATGGTCAACCCAATAGAGCGTTAAAAGAGGTCTCGACATCGATGATATGAAATTTAACGGTTGTTACAAGTTCTCCAACCTTCATAAGTAATGTAATTGATCCAAGAGCTCTTTCTCCCTTTTAGTTGAATCCTCTTAACATCATCTTATCGGCCGTAAGATCTTGAGCTTCAATATCCAAATAGGTCAATGTCCGTAGGCTCATCAAGTTAAGAGATGCCCCAGGATCCACTAAAA